>QLOZ01001848.1:0-21840 GCA_003314065.1 Lactarius sp. MG50 | reverse complement strand
CACACCACCCAGGCTTGGGGATTACAATGCCCCTCAGCTGGAGTGTGATACCCACCTTGTCTGCTCCTGCATCCTCATGACACAAGAACAACGCCTTGTAGAGCAACACCTCCAGGCTGCCTGCATCTACTTGCGCATTGCTCCAGCTCTCAATCAAATCCTGCTTCGTCCCTATCTCCCCTCCGGGCCCTCCCTTGTCTACTACCTGCGCAGATGACCTGTGGGTTCGGCACAGGAGAACATCCCATCACTCCCTGTCTTCATACCACCCACACTCCCCATGCGCCCAAGGACTGAGACACAGGTGCAAGCCTGTGACATGCTTCAGGCTCTCATTGAGGATGAGCCTGACACACAAGGGGATGGCAACATCCTGGCCGAAGAAGAACAAGCAGGTGTCACCATCTTCTATGAGTAAGTCATGAGGTGTGGAAGCCTCACCTTAAGGAGGGAGTAGTGTTATGATTCCGAGCCAGGACTCTTTTTCCCAAACCCATGTGACCTATAACGTGTGTCCCTGTATGATAGTGACCTATGACATGTGTCTCTGTACAATAGTGACATCGCTGACACCCTGCCCCCTTCTCTCGCCCATGTACTTACCTTGGCCTCCAGACTCACTCTCCAGACTCTTCTAGTGATGGGTCAGCTGCTTACACCACTGACATCATTACCTTCCATCGCCTTCTGTACTGTTCTGTAAAAACATGTATAAAGGACTAGCTTCTGGCAGTGTTGAGCCCTAAGCTCGACTTGATTCACAATTGACGTTGTTGTCCTTTCTGCTTGCACCCACACAATGCACCTTCTTCTCTAGAGCCAATCTAGACCTGCCACAAAGGTCTAGCTCACGATCTGAGTCACATGTGTGACTCTGCAACTATCGGTGCTCTCTGCACTTATCTGTGCCACAGCCTGTCAAGCCATAACAAAATGCAAGCTGGGGTTTTAGGTCATTTTGGCAATTTTGATCTTCATAAGGTGTTACAAGGCATTATAATTTTCAGACCAACTTGCTGATGTGCTTCTCAAGAGGGATCAAAAAGTGAGTACAGTACTTCCTTATTTGTTTGGGGTTGCTCAGCCCACATGTCATTGCTGTCCACCGCTCCTGCCTGCACTGCTCGCTGCCTGCTGCCCGCCAGTCACCACTCCTGCCTGCTGCCTGCCGCTCCTGCCTGCTCTGCCCACCACTCCTGCCTGCTCTGCCTGCCACTCCCACCTGCACTGCCTGCTGCCTGCCACTCCTGCCTGTGCTGCTCACTGCCCACTGCTCCTGCCTGTGCTGCTCGCTGCCTGCTGCTCCAGCCTGTGCTGCTCACTGCCTGCCTGCACTGCCCACTGCCTGCTGCTCACTGCCCACCTGCACTGCTCGCTGCCTGCCACTCCCACCTGCTGCTTGCTGCCCACCTGCACTGCTTGCTGCCCACCTGCACTGCTTGCTGCCCACCTGTGCTGCTTGCTGCCTGCCTGCGCTGCTTGCTGCCTGCCTGCACTGCTTGCTGCCCACCTGCACTGCTTGCTGCCTGCCTGTGCCACTCGCTGCCTGCCTGCACCACTCGCTGCTTGCCTGTGCCACTTGCTGCCCACCTGCACTGCTCACTGCTCACCTGCGCTGCTCACTGCTTGCCTGTGCCACTTGCTGCTTGCCTGTGCTGCTCACTGCTTGCCTGCACCACTTGCTGCTTGCCTGTGCCACTCACTGCTCACCTGTGCCACTCACTGCTCACCTGCACCACTTGCTGCCCACCTGCACTGCCCGCTGCCTGCCACTCCTGCCTGTGCTGCTCGCTGCCTGCCTGCACCACTTGCTACCTGCCTGCTCTGCTCACTACCCACCTAGTGTTGCTGTGGCTAAGCCGATGTTTTTTTCTATCTCAGGAAATAAAATAGCTAAAAATCTGAAAATATTTGAGGAGATAGATGAGCTCAGAAGCCGAGGGGTCCTCTGCCAACTCTAAGCGATCCGATCAGCGGTTCCTGAGTTATTTGATCGGCTTTGATCGGCTCAAGAATCAAGCCAATCAAAGCCGATCAAATAACTCAGGAACCGCTGATCGGATCGCTTAGAGTTGGCAGAGGACCCCTCGGCTTCTGAGCTCATCTATCTCCTCAAATATTTTCAGATTTTTAGCTATTTTATTTCCTGAGATAGAAAAAAACATCGGCTTAGCCACAGCAACACTATACCCACCACCTGCCACCCACTGCCCCCACCTGCTCTGCCCACTGCCCACCGCTCCTGCCTGCTCTGCCCACTGCCTGCTGCCTGCTGCTGCTTGCACTGCTCACTGCCCACTACCCCTGCCTGCACTGCACATTGCTCAGCTGCTCTCATCTCCTCCCTGCTTGGCTTTGCACTTGGCCACTGCCACAGCATCCTTGTGCCCAGTCATGCTTGGCAGCACCACTCAGTCTGCCCACATCGCTCCACACATCATCACTGCTGTGGAGCACTGTTGTGCTTGGTTCTGCCTTTTTTGGCATTGTCACTCTCAGTCATGCTCAGCAGCACTATGGTCCCTACTCTGCTTTGCTTGGCTCTTCCCTGGCTTTGCACAGTCACTCTCATTCATGCTTGGTGGTGCTACAGTCCCCTTCCCCACTCCACTTGGCACTGTCACACACTTGGTAGCACCATGCCTCCCCACTTCGGGCTTGGCTCTTCCACACAACATCCTTGCCCTTGGCATGCTCACTCAGTGCTGCTTCCCTGTTACCCTTTGCAGCAGGTCACTGCTCCTCAACTGCCACCTGTGCAGCCTGTGTTTGTTTATAAGTATATTCCTGGGAATAATGTTTGTTTATCATTTAATCCCCCTCTCCTGCCTCCCACTATGCCCCGTTGCCTGCCACCTGCTGCTCCCACCTTCACAGTGCATTGCTCATCACTTCCCTCCTCGCCCCACTTGTTTCTTTCCTCCTCACCCTGCTCATTTCTTTCCTGCCCCCTTGTCACTCATGTTACGACCTCCCTCGCAGACTGCCCAGACCATTGACTCCCGTATGTGGACTGCTTACGATACTATGCTTACCCTTCTGCCTGCGACTCATTGACCACTTACTGTACCTGCTTACGGACTGATGACTGATGCGCAGCAATGCGCTGACTGATAGTCTTGGCACTGTGACTCATGCTGGTCGATCCGCGGATCAACCTGCTACTATACTTAGATCCTGACTCGTACTGACTCGCCCTGGTACTATACTTAGCACAGAATGTTCCTGGACATTCTACTACCTTCGTTATGACTCGGTAGTAGGTGACACGTGATTCCCTGTAGGACTCCTATATAAGGAGTCCACTTTACGCAGAGTCAAGCCCTAAGCTTGACTTAGTTTCGCAATCGAGACTTGACCTTGCCCCACTTCTCTGCCCTGCACCTTGAGCTCTGCTATCTCAAGTCACCCTCCTGCCTTGTCATTGTCCTCGCCAACGTTCAGACACTCTAGCTTTACTCTCATGCACTTCTAAGTTGGCTGTAACAACTTAGCTCAGATTGCCTTAGGTCACATGCATCTCGTGACTCCGCAATACTCCGAAGAACTTAGCTTCTCTCCTCACGTTGTCAAGGTCACTGCAAGTACCTCGCTCAGATCCCATGCTCCTCATCGTCGCATGTGATCTCCCTGCTCAGTCTTTTAGGCTTAGTTGCACAAGTCGTGCCAGAAGGCCCCTTGAGCCTTAACAACTCAGCTGCTCTCATCTCCTCCCTGCTTGGCTTCACACTCAGCCACTGCCACAGCATCTTCATGCCCAGTCATGCTTTGGTGGCACCACTTGGTCTGCCTGTATCACTCTGCACATTGTCACTGCTGTGTAGTGCTTAAGGGTCCAGTCATATGGACCAAAAATTAACTGGCAACTGGACCAGACTGTGACTGCAAATGACTGGACCTTCAGTCATGGTCCATCCCAGTCTCAGAATCTATTGGTTACGGTCTATGTGGCATTGTAGTAGGACTCAGACTGCAGGGAAACCAGTTATGACCAGTCAATAACCAAACCTCCAGTCACTGGGTTGTCAGATAAAAATAGCTATTTTATTTTACTTGAGGAAAAGAGTGTGCCATGCTGCTGCACTTGGAATGAGATGCTTCAGAGTGCCCGTGACACAGTGACACTCCAAGGCATCCTTCCATTCCGCAGCTTGTTCAACTCTAACATCTAACGTCTAATGACACATTCTGAAACCTCTTGTCTAAGAGCTCACCTAACAAACTCAAATGAAGACTAGTCTCATACACCCTTCTTTATTTTTATTTTTACTTCCCACCCCTAATCAATCATTTCCACTAGCACCACTGCATACAATTACACACAAAGTTGCCACTTTCTGTTACTCATGCAGGCTGTTCCTTTTCAGCAGATGTGTCCTAGCTCCCTCTCTTTGACTCAGCCAACATCACTCGACATCATGAACACTCTCGGACACTCTCTACCATACAGTCTTGACTCATAACTGTGTGCCACCCGACGTTATCACTTCCTTACACTACCAATCATACCCCCTCTCCATATATTTCTCGATCACTTTTTTGGCTGAACCATGAACAAATATTGTCACACTCCCATGTATGTAAGCTGCAGTAGAAGCCCTGCTAAAGGGTAGAGAAGTTTTATAAACCTCACTTCACGTTCTCAAAATCCCTCTGCATGAATCCTCTTTCCTCAGCCTCTCCAATCTTCTTTCCCTGTCCTTGTCCCTGTCTCCATCCTTGTCATTGCTCCCGGCTTCTTGGTCAATGTGGTTGAGCTCTCCTTGCATTGCTTCCCCTTCCTCTTCCTTCTCTGGTTTCTCTAGAAGCCTCTCTTCTTTGGACTGGTGTGCATGCTGTATTGTGGCTCACTTCAATGCCATGCCAAGAACTTTGGACAAGAAAGGCAAACTGCCTATCAAGGCAAAGCAGCCCCATTCTAAGGGACACACTCTCACAGGCAGCAGCTGTAAATGGCAAGTGTCTGATGGAAGTGACTCTAGTTCTACTGAGGAACATGAGGTATGCTTGACTCAATCTTGTAAGAAGACCAAACATGTGGAGGAAGTTGAAGACAAGGAAGTGTGCTTAACCTGATCTTGGAAGAAGACCAAACATGTAGTTGAGGTGGAGGAAGTTGAAGACAAGGACAAGGAGTCAGATGAGCCTGAGGAAGTTGTCAGTCTCAACAACGACAGGTCTGATGATGGGTCTGGCAAAAGGAATGATGAGGTACTGTGTTTCTGGTGACCATTAAATCAGTCACTTACAGTTACTTGTGTCATAGGGAGCACATGGCCTTGAGGAACAACACCATGCAGATATTCTGGAGACATTTGTTGTGAAAAAGGAAAGCATGAGAGATCTCTTGACCATCTTTACAGACCATGTAACAGTGAAGTTTAAGGTTGGAGGTAAGTACAATACCTTGAAAGGGTGATGGTGTGAAGCCTGCAAGTAAGCATTGGTACCCTGTTACAATAAAAGCAATGCATACTCATGACATCATAGGGGGAATGAGGAATTTGTGAGAAGGGAAGGGAAGCAGAAGGCCTTTCACACAGGTGGCAATTCAAGCTGTCAGGCACACATACAGCAACATTATAAGCTATACAAACAATGCTGTAAGGACAGGGACATACCTGAGAATCATTATGCAGTACCTTGAGCCATATGGAAACAACTCCAGGAAGCCAGGGAGTCAAAGCCAAAGCCAAAGAGACAAGGAACACTTGATGGGACAGTTGAGGTGCTGAAGAGTCCACAATCCTTCACTCAAGAGGGCATTCTACATGCAGTTGCCCAGTTTGTTGTCTGTGATGATCAGGTGTGATTCATGAACAAAATTACATGTCTATGTGCTAACATTGACATGGGTCTGATAGGCACTGGTGGTTGCAGACAAGAATATGTTCCACAATTGCCTCATTGCAATGAGGCCAAAGGCGAAATCTCTGGATATACCCAGTGTGTATGATGTAGTGAAGCATATCCACAATGAGTTTACCACCTGGTTAAAAAAGCTGAAAAGTGACATCAGTGTGAGTAATCCCATGAATTCCTGTAGTCACACCACTCACCTAACAATGGACAGGATGCACCTGGCAAAGTCTCAACAACTTCAGATGGATGGACCACTGACAATATGAAAGCCTCATTTCTCAGGATGACTGCCCATTGGATTGAGGTGAAGGATAGAAAGTGGAAGATGTGGTCAGAGGTCATTGGTTTCCAAGTGATTTTGGGGGAGCATAGCAGTTGGAATCTAGGGTGCTACTTCATTGGGCTGTGCGACCACATGGGGATCTGTGAGAATGATAAGTCAAAGGTGTATCATCTAATCTTATTGGTCATCATTGATAACTGAACTAGTCACAATGTGACTCACTGTAGCTGTATGCTGTGACGCTTGACAACACTTCAAACAACAACACTACCTGTGAGACTATTGAAACCCTGCATGCTCAAAGGAACTACAAACAGTGGAATGCCACCAAGAATCAGCTTCCATGAGGTCTTCTCAGGCTTGACAAGTGCTGTGGATACTAACATGATGTACAGGTGCCTTGAACACGTCGTCAACATCACCAACATGGCCATGATGGGCCATATCACCAAGATCGCTGCAGTAGAGACTACAACAGCCATCTGGGAATATGACCCAGCACTACCAGACAACCATGTGCTTGGAGGATCATTGGATGTTATTGCCACAATTTGCATGATTGCCATCAAGGTATGTTTCACTATGCAATCTTGTAATATTATTTGCATGCTAACCTTGTTCCTCTGTTAGATTCAAGCTTCTGGACAATGGATAGAATATTTTGAGAAGCTTCAAAGTCAATGCAAGATCAATGACCTGCTCAGGATTCCCCTTCACAGCAATGTTTGATGGGGTTCTGCCTATCTTATGCTTGATCGAGCCTTTGCCCTCTGTCAGGTTGGTCAAATTGGCCAACTCATTTCTATGGGTATCAGCACTGACTACCATGTATTATAGCCTATCAACAATTTCCTCAATTCTGCAGATGGGTTGTACGGACCAATCACCACTATTCATTGAAATGGTCAAGTCACAAAGAGGATTCCCTGGAGTGCCTTTCAAGTCTCTGACAGGGATTGGGAACATGTGAGGGATGCACAAGACCTCCTGAAGGTATGTTTGTTTGCATATAATATGGCCGAATGATGAACTAATATTTGCCAACAGGACTCTAAAGACATACAACACTATTTTTCATTGGAATCACTCCCAACACTCTGGTGTGTGCTCCCTGAAATTGAAGAGTTGCAGACTGCATGGGAGGCAAAACTTGATGACAACCACTTCTCTATCTACCATGATGCCATCGACGATGGGCTTGCAAAACTTCGGAAATATTACTCACACTTCGACAAGAAACCAGCATATGTTCTCGCACTCTGTAAGTCTTCTACATCTTAGTGTTGATCTACTCAATCATGTTTCCATTACAGTCCTTCGCCCTTACTACAAACTCGACTATATCGAAATGGCATGGGGTGGCACAAAAGAGAAGGCAGAGGAAATCAAGGCTGGGAATAAGGATGCGAAGGACTGGCAAGACAAGGCATGACAGGTAGTAGAGAGAGCTGTGAGTTACATACTCATATATCCCAGCGAACGTTCTAACTTCTAACAAAACCCAGGCCAGATGGAAGAGTATTACCAGCGCCAAGTGAGAGCTGAACCCCTGTCACCAAATGACACAAATGATAGGCCTTCTGGGGGTTCTTTTCTGTCTGAGTTTGATCAACATCACCAATGACGAATCACCAGGGATGACAATGGAGGGTGGACTGAGGAGCTATGCCACTACCTGAGGGATGTACCTGCAAGTGTTACAAAGGACACAGACATTGTCAAATGGTGGCAGGTACACCTATTCATGTCCTCTGTTTGGTCTCATGTCTAATCTTTCTTGCAGGACCATGCCCAAGTTTATCCGACACTCATGCATATTGCTCTTGACATCCTCCCATGCCAGGCATCTTCAGTCCCTTGCAAGTGCCTGTTCTCTGCAAGCAAGCAAACAGCTGATGATCAATGGTCCTCTTTGGGTGCAAAACACCTCAAACAGCTGCAGATCATGAAGTTTGCGTGGCGTAAGAACATTGTTGACTTTGCAGCTCAGAACTCAGGGCAGGTTGATGAGGTGGATCTGGATGAGTATGAGGAGATGCTTGAGGCTGAGGAGCAGGCTGATCAGTTTGGCGTAGATGTAGATGAGCTAGTCTTAGAGGATTAAATATTAATTATAGTAGATGACTGGTCCTGACTGCTGCTGGACCGATCTTAACCAGTCATTAACCTGTTGCAGTTAGGACTGGTCAAGACCAGTCAATGGACTGAAAGTAAACTGATGGTGACCAGTTTTGTGCAGTCTGGTCCGGTTTCTGGTAAGTATTCTGAACTCACTGACTGGTCATGGTCATGGTCTATCCATATTAGGCCAAAAAACCAGACTGAACTGGACCTCAAAGCACTACTGCTGTGGGGCACCATTGTGCTTAGTCCAGCCTGTTTGGCATTGTTGCTTGGTCACACTCAGCATGCCACATCCCTCTCTGCCCTGCTTCACACTCGGCTCTTCCCCACTTGGCTTCACACGATTGCTCTCAGTCACACTCAGTGGCACCATGGTCACCTTCCCACTTTGCCATGTGCTCGCTCCTGCCTTCTTGGGCATTGTCACTCTCGGTCATGCTTGGTGAGGCTATGGTCCCCCTCCCTGCCCCACTTCATGCTCAGCTCTTCCCCACTTGGCTTTGCTGTCACTCTCAATCATGCTTGGTGGCACCACAGTCCCCTTCCTGCTTCACCATGCACTTGCTCCAGCCTTCTTTGCACTTGGTCATGCTCAGCAGTGCCAGCCCCCCTGTCCACTTCACTCTGCACTTCATCACCACCACGGAGCACCCTTCTGCATGGTCTCCTCTTCTTAGGCACACAGGCACTCTGTGGTGGCATTGACTTCCTTGTCCTGTCACTGCCACAGAGCACCCTTCTGCATGGTCTCCTCTTCTTGGGCACACAGGTGCTCCGTGGTGGCATCTGCTTCCTTGTCCCCACTCCTTTCTGCACCCTTCTGCAGCCCCACAGCATCCTTGCTCTCTGTCAAGCTCAGCACTGCTTCTCTGTCACCTTTACCACATTAGTTGTGCCTTCTCTGGCTGCTACCGCAGCATTAAATCGTGGTGTCTTGTTTTCCTTTTTTATTTTTTCACTCAACCATCACTGTTACAATCAGTGGACTTGTATGTCTCATTTTTACTTTTACTCTATGCCTACCACTTCTCGCCTTGACTCCATTTCGACCCCATGGACTGCCAGGCCCCTATGGCCTGTGACTCTGCTCGCGTCTCTCACCTCTATCTCTCTTACTTACCACTGGGTCTGATGGACCACTGGGACTGGCGTGCAGCCACTTGTGCTACATTTGCATGCCTCTGCACATGCACTGCCTTGGCGCCCCACTGACTCACCACTATGTGACTCCCCTACTGTATGATAACTCATGATGACTTGGACTGCTTGGTAGTGTTCTAAGGACACTATGACTCATACTGACTCGCCATGACTCACACCCACTTGTACTTATATTGCGTAGTATGCTTAGGACAGACCCTAAGTCTGTTCTCTTGTAATCTCAGCCAAGTGAACAGTCTTGTGCCTTGTCTTGTGAACCACCGCTCCTCTGGCCGATTGCCAGACTTCGTGCCCTTAGAAGTATCAACGCTTGATGCTTAAGAAGGGGAAGGGACTTAGTATCAGACGTCATAAGAGTACTCCAGCTAGGGAGAGGTATGCAGACCTCTTGCCACTCTCACATCCCCAGTCCCCATCATCACCTATGCCCCCTCCATTGCCAGTGGAGGTATGCCCAGAACATGGGCATGACATTAGAACAGACTTATCTGTTCACGTTGGTCCTCTTGAACTACCCAGTCTAGTCAGTACATCAGAATTCCCCAGCTTGCCCAAGCAAGAAGTCATCATGGCATCACCAGTTGACCCCAAGTTTAAACCGTTTACACTCGCTCTTTGTCCTGAGGATAACAAGGAGGATGACCAAAGGGTCATCTTCTTCTACAAAGGAACAGAATCCACGCATTTTGAAGGGACAATCCCATGGACAGGGCATTACTTCCTCAGTATCCTCCCTGGTAGGACCAAAGTCGGCGCATACCCAGTGCACCACGTAGCAGGTGCCTGGTATGAAGTTGGGTATGACAGCAAGACCAACAGACACTTCGCCTACGCAGAAGCAAGGCATCAATTCCCAGTGTTAGGGGAACCACAAGAACTAGGAGACTTGAAGGATGACACCACTGCATTTACCACAGAAGTCAGGGCCGCACTCTTTGGTGCAGAAGTACAGAAAGTCAGAGACCCAAGCCCAATTGAAGCAGAACCAGAGACATGAGTCATGTCCACACACACCATTGCGCCAGCATGCTTTGCCAGTGCCATGTTATATGCCAACATCGCTAGAATCAATCCTTCAGCACCTGCAGAACCCCTACCAAAAGGAGGAGAAGGAGGACCACTTAGAGGACCACCTGGAGGACTGCCTGGAGGAGGAGGCCCCCCAGGACTTCCTGGGTTCCCTGGGTTCAACCTTGCAGCCCCAGGTCCCCAAGGGGTGGATGCCAAGCTTGTAGGGCAACCCCCAAATGTCTTCACAGGAGAGAGAGACAATGCCCAACAGTTCATGCTGGAGCTTGAGAACTACCACTTCCTCAACCGCTATGCAGGGGCCATCGCACAGGGTGATAATTGTGTGTCACATGCCCTAACCCTCATCAGGGGATGAAAGGTCGATGGATGGGTGCACCAATGCCTCAAGTGGCTCCAACAGGTTTCCAGGGGAGAAATCTTAGACAATGACCCCTGGGAATCATTCAAGGAGCAATTCCTCCTTGATTATAGTGACATCATTGCTCCCCAGAGAGCACAGCACGAGCTCATGACCATCAAAATGGACCCCTCTCAGGGAGTCAATGACTACATCGTCTGTTTCAAGGAGCTCACAGAAAGAGGAGGCATACCCCTCAATACTCCTGCAATCACCTGGTATTTCTGGAAGGGCCTCACCCCAGGACTGCTCAGGGCATGCCTCAACAATAAGCCAACCCCCTACACCTGGGAAGAATGGAAGAACTCTGTGCACACCAACTTCCTCCATCACCAGATCGCACAAGGCATTCTGGAGCAGCAGAAACAGCAGGCCCCTCCAGTGGTGCACACACAATGCCCCTTCTCCTTCCCACAGTGTGGCTTCTACCAATGCCCTCAGCAGCAGTATGCACCTTGCCAGCAAGCACCACTACACCCTAGCCAGATGGGGCCAGTCCCCACGGAGGTTGACTGCATCAGGGCCACTATCAGTGACACAGAAAAGGCCTGCCTCCGCAAGGAAGGCCACTGCTTCCAGTGCAAAAAACAGGGCCATTTGGCCAATACCTGCCCAGAGAGGAAGGACAGAAGACCCCCACGCATTGCCAAAATCCAGGAGGTGCAGGACAAGCAGGAGTATGCAGAAGAAGAAGTGGTCACCATTCCTACACCTGCTGGCCTGGCCACCCTAGACACCATTCTCAAAGCTATGGCAGCACTCAATGATGATGATTACAACAGGATGGGACAGATGTGGGAGAGTCAGGGTTTTCCAAATGCCTGAATATGTTGGCCAGTATTCAGGCCATGTTTTGTTGTGATGTGTACCTACCAAGAATCAAATCTATGTGTATCCCAGCTCAGTTACACACATCGACAGTCAAGGCCCCACTCCCTGCCTTCCTAGACAGTGGAGCCACAGAAAATTTCATCAGCCCAGCATTCATCGACCAACATAAACTCGCCACACTACCCCTCAGACACCCTAGAAAGTTACGCAATGCAGATGGAAGCAAGAACAGCATTGGGGAACTCACTAGATTCATGGAACTTGAGGTCTTTACTGGAAAAGACAGCCATGTCCACCACTTCTATGTTGCAGAACTAGGGGGAGATGACCTGATCCTCAGATATCCCTGGCTTGCTGCTACCAATCCATGCGTGAACTGGACCAAAGGAATGATGGATTCAGAGGTCATCATATGCACACCAGGAGCAGCCCTCATAGAACCCACCCTTCCTATATGTGTCACTGGCTTCCACACTGAAATCCCACCATGTCCACCACTCCTGGAACCAGGAGAAGAGCTTGTTGTATGCCTATGCAAAGCCACTGTCTCCCAATGCATTGCTGAAGAAGCTCAATCTGCAGAAGTAAGAACATGGGACCAAATAGTGCCTGCACACTACCACCGCTTCCACAAGGTATTCAGCAAACAAGCGGCTCAACGCTTCCCAGGTTCATAACCATGGGACCATGCCATCAACCTCAAACTGGACGCACCAACTAACTTTGACTGTAAAATATATCCACTCAACCCTAAGGAGCAAGTATTCCTACATCAATGGACCAAAGAGAATGAAGCACAAGGCCTCATCAGACCCTCAGAGTCAGAATACACATTCCCAGTCTTCTTTGTTAAGAAAAAGAACAGAGACCTATGCCTAGTAATCAATTATTGCAAGCTCAATGCCATCAGTCTGCAATCGCTACCCGCTCCCCCTCATCCCAGAGCTCATTGATAGGGTGAGAGGGCATGCACTTTTCACCAAGATGGACATCTGGTGGGGCTACAACAACATCTGCATATGAGAAGGAGATCAATGGAAGGCCACATTCAAGATGAACCTAGGACTATTTGAACCAATGGTCATGTTCTTCGGCCTCACCAACTCCCCAGCAATGTTCCAAACCATGATGAATCAAATCTTCAAGGAACTCATTGATGGAGGATATGTCACAGTATACATGGATGACATTCTTGTGCACACACCACTGGACTATACATTACATCAACACATTACCACTCAAGTCTTGGAAGTCCTCCTTAAACATGATCTCTATTTGCGGCCAGCCAAGTGCCTCTTCAAAGTCATGACGGTGGAATACCTTGGCATTATACTCAAAAAAGATTGTCTCCACATGGACCCCATCAAAGTCAAAGCAATCCTGGAATGGCCAGTCCCCAAGTGCATGTGCAATGTGCGCACATTCATCAGCTTCTGCCTCTTCTACTGCCGGTGGATCCCCAAGTTCAGTGAAAAGGCACACCCCATGAATGAACTCACACACAAGGACACTCCCTGGGAATGGACAGAGGAATGACAAGCTGCCTTCAACACCCTCAAGAACAGTGTGGCCTCCGCACCAGTACTACGACAACCAGATTTCAGCAAGCAGTTTTATGTGGACACAGATGCATCCCAACATGTGCTCGGCATGATCCTGCAACAGCTGGATGAACAAAATCACCTCCACCCCATCACATTTCATTCCAAAACCTTCAATGCCACACAACGCAACTGGGATGTTGCCGACAGAGAGGCCTTTGCAATATTGGACACACTACACACATGGAGAGCGTACCTGGCAAGCAGTGAACACAAAGTTATCATTTGCATGGATCACCACAACTTACAGTACTTCCTATGCCTGCAAAACCTCAATCATCACCAAGCTAGGTGGTTGCCAGAACTCCAAGAATACAATTTCAAGCTAGTACACATCCCAGGCAAACAACATGTCCCAGCAGACTTCCTCTCACACCCCCCAGGAGACAAAGGAGAGCATGACAATGAGAATATCACCCTATTCCCACCAGAATGCATTGCTACACTACAGTTCGCCACATTTCCACCAGACCTAGAAGGGTGAAGACAAGTCCTCCAACACTACCATGACCACCCACTTGCTGGGCACCCTGGGGTGAAGAACACACTTGCCTTGCTGCACAGGCATTACAAAGGGGGAGAGGAACTTGAGCAATTCACTAAGGAATACATGCAAGGATGTGCTAAATGCCAAGAGACTAAAGCACGCACTACTCAACCCAGAGCTGCACTGTTTCCCATTGATGTCCCAGCAGAAGAGGGACCATTCCAAAGTGTCTCGATGGATCTCATCACAGACCTCCCCCTCTCCTCAGGATACAACGCAATCCTCACCATTGTTGACCAGGGCTGCTCCAAAGCTACATGCTTCCTCCCCTGCTCAACCACCATCACTGGGGAAGGCGTAGCCACCCTGTACTTTCATCATATCCTCCCCTGGTTTGGGCTACCCTGGCACATCATTTCAGATTGAGACCCCAGATTCACATCCCACTTTGTGCGTGCATTGACAAAGAGTGTACACACTAAACAGAACATCAGCACTGCATTCCACCCCAGGACAGATGGCCAGAGTGAGCACACCAATCAACAAGTAGAGCAGTACCTACACCTCTGGGTTCTAGACCAACAGGACCAGTGGGCTTACTATCTTCCAATGGCAGAGTTTGTGTTCAACTCCTGGCCACACGATCACACCAAACTCACTGCACATGAACTCCTCTTTGGCTATCAACCCCAGTGCACTATAGACGATGACCCCACGGACCCACCAGCAGTGCAAGATTGCCTCATGCACATCACCAACATGAGGAAGCACATGCAAGCACTATTGAATGCGCCACCAAAGACAGTAACACCTTGGTTTCAGAAGGATCAAAAGGTCTGGCTAGAAGGACACCACATCAAAACCTACTACCCCAGTACTAAGCTAGCGCCTAAACACTTTGGACCCTTCAAAATCACATCAGTCATCTCCCCAGTTGCTTACCAACTCAAGTTGCCACCATCATGGACAATTCATAATGTATTTCATGTCAATCTTTTGATGCCTTACCAAGAAACAAGCACTCATGGACCCAATTACACACACCCCCCACCAGAAATCATTGAAGGGGCACCAGAATGGGAGGTTGAGTGCATCATGGGAGAGTGCCATTGGGGCAAGAAGCATGAACACCAGTACCTAATCAAATGGAAGAACTACCCACATGCTGACAACACCTGGGAACTGGCAACTATGGTGTTTGCACCAGACCTGGTCAGGGAATTCCATCAAAGAACCAAGGCACATCAGGGCGATGCATGACCTAGGATGGGGGTGATAACTGGGGATGCCTGCCTTTCTCAGCTGCAGCCCCCAAATTCTCTGAGCAGTAGCCCCCAAGCACCACCAGCACCAACCCCACCCTTGACATGCTCACACATATTGTCAAGCTCAACAAGTCGCCTGATGTTCCCACCTGTGCCAGCCAGTCCCAGTCTACCAATGCCACTTTGCTCAGCATCATCAGCATCACTTCATCTCCCTGCAACCCCCAACCATCCTGAGACTTGTCCCAACTACCCTGAGACCCTGTACCAGTCCTGCACACCTTCCTGCTCTAAAGCACTGGCCCCATTTGTAAACCAAGCTAAGACTGAAATGGTGTGAAACAAGACAGCCTATAAAACTGCAAAGAAACACCCCAACTCTTTTTCAGCGACCTATCCCCTCAACTTCCTTGCTACTGTGGCTTCTGTACACCCCTCTGTCTTTTGCTACTCTTCCTCCCCTCAATGCTTCCACCCTTACACTAAACACACTGTGGCTCGTCACCCTTGTCATCATCCTCCTGCTTTCATGTCTTCCTTGTCTGTTGCTTCCCCCGCACCTGGCTCCCCAATCTACCAAGGGGACTACACAGAGTTCGCCACTGTGTTAAATATTCCCCCACTTGCTTCGTGGTCTGCCTCTATAGAATCCTAGGACTTCTGTTTAAACTAAACACCATCCAATGTGCCTTGAGGTTCAACCCATAGCATGGTTAAACTATAGTTTAAACCACCTCAGACCGTTGATTATGCTTATGTATATCCCCAATTTGTAGTAAGAAATACAAGTTCAAACCTAGTTCAAACCTAGTATGTTCGATCTATGTAGTAATTAAACCATCCAACAGTTTATACCTAGATTGATCTGGCCAAGTTCAAATGTCTAAGTGGATTGTTAGACAAGAAGGTTCAAACTAGTATAAACTCATACCGTTTTCTCGTTGTTCCCATTTGGTCGCATGCCACTGCGCCTGTACAAGGCTCATATGCGCTGCGCTCCATGGTGTGTCACTGCAAGGTGGTGTTTCGCCTTTGAGCACCTTGCTGCAATCACGAATATGCACTGAAGTTTGAGCAGCTTACAACTGAGATGGTCTAAACATTGTAGTGCACAAGATGGCATGCTGGTGAGATTGAGAAATATAACCAGATATGAACAAAGAAGATGAGAGGGAAGTTGAAGAACAATCACCAAGCAAGAGTGAGTGGGGCATGTTGACAAGTAAGGAGAAAGAGACTTCAGAGACAAGACAAAGTTTCTCAATGCAAAGACTTCAAGTGGGGTGATAGAGAAGGAAGAATAGCTCCAGATGGTAAGGGATGATAAACACCAGTCTAGATAGGTCTTTGGGAGGGGAGGATTACCACATCAATAACTTTGGTGAGGGGAGATAAGATTGGCTTGGATCGGTGTTGCTGGCACTCCGAAGTGCTTGTTCCAAGCGCAGCGGGTGTGCACACCTTACAATGTAGATTGATTCACACCGGCAAAGGGGCTATAAGATTAATAATAGTAAGGGATAAGTAAGTAGCAATTGTGAGGTGCAAACCTTGGCTGCTGTTTTTGAACACGCCAGATATGATCAAACAGTGATTCATCCTCTGCTGGCCATGACCCACCAGCAGCTTCAAACAGGGTCCTACTCTCCTTGGCCATTTGGGCATATGCTGATGATTTCTCCAACACATAGGCATGATGACTGCTTGGCCCGAAGCTGAGGCTGAGTTCCAACCATATCTGGGACATCTTTTCAAATGACCAGATATTGCGTCAAAATTCTTCCTCCAGAATTTCCACATCCTCATCCCACCTCTTAACTAGAGCCTGTGCACAATGCCATTGCACTGAATCACCTGAGTGCCAAGTTAATGGGCAACAAATTCAAAACCAGAAAGGCATGCACATTTATCATACCATTCTGCTACATCCTTTTCTGACATTTTCCCCTTCCCTGCAGGACCGATTTGCCAAATCCAACTGTCCTTGTTATTTGAATTGGGAAGATCAGTATTCACCTTTTCTACTGCTAGAATAGTTGTATTTAGTCTGACTGCCAAAAAGACTAATAATTTGTCCATTCCCACCTGATTTAGTTTGTCTTGTCACCCATTGTGGCTGACGACAAAAGTCTGCATAACATATTAGTTTGACGCTAATCACCTTACAAAGTGAGACAATACCTGGCTCGCTTGGTAAAACCACCTTCTTCCCTATTCCTGCTGTCAACAGAGGACCACCCAAACATTTTCCATCGCCCAACTGATACAGGCGCTCTGAGTTTTTCATGGTGGCATCTGACTCTTTCAATGGCGGAAAGTTGCTGCCCTTGCCAGTATCCAAGCATCCCAGTGCAACCATCACACTCCGAGCAGCATTGTACTTGAGAACTAACAAATGACGTTTCGCCTTGAATTTGTTTATCACATCATTGGATCTGAGGTTCGCCTCTTGGCCATGGACTTCAGTTTGCTTTTGGAATGTAAGGGTGTTGATGTTTCGAACAGTCATTTGCAGATCATGTAGAGCATCTTGAGCCTCACCTTCTCGTAACTTCATTTCTACATTGACTAGATGGCTGAGCTTGAGCTGATTGCACTGAGATTCACTGAAATTGGAAGGGATGCATAGCTGTTCCTCGTGCACATTGGAAGGAGGGAGTGCTGCGATGGTGTCCCCCAACTGTGGCATGAGCTGAACCTGGACCTTACACCATTGTGCTATATTTAGTTGTAGCTGGTTTTCATCATTCACAATCTCCTTCTCAGTGTGAGCAAGTCTGTGCTCATGCCACTGTTTGATCTTCTGGCGAAGAGTGCGCCTACATGAAGATGATATGTCATATAGCACTAGAGATGAATGACAGACAACAAACTGTTCTTGTTGAACTATTATAGCCGTGTTGATGAATGTCACAATTGGCATAGTAGGATTCAATGAAGAAGCCTTCATCTTCAGCTCTTCAGCAAGAAGATTTCGACACACTGATGCTTGATCTGGCACTAAACAGCACAAGTCAACACAGCTACCAGTCTGAGCTGTGAGATAAAAAGAGAACCTTTTGATTTTGGGTGATGGTATACACTTATCCATTCCCTGTTCTTAAGCTCTGGAACTGTGCTCTGCTTGCTCCATTTCATAACCTTTTCCCTGCCAAACATCTCACTCAGAGCTAGATATTCCATTTGTGACGTTGACACAAATTTACGTCCATTGATCAGCCCATGATATAATGATTGAGCTGAAAACCAACCATTTGAACAAAGATTGAGATGGCAGTTCAAATGACTGCTTACCCATTTGTTGCACCTTTAACCAGTTCCAATCGCCATTGTAATTGTTCAAGGTATCGTGTCAGTGGCCATTATTCATCTCCTTTGTCATGCCACTGATCGGCCTTTGGGCTCCCCATATTCCTTCCAGATTCTCACTGTGGGTCCTTCCTGCACCTTCATGGTATGCCAGATTATAGCAAAATTGGCAGTCTTCGATATGGCCATGAACATGGAGCGATGGAACAAGTTGTTGTAGTTCTGTCAGCTGGTCAAGAATGTCTGAAAAGTACTTGGAAAAGCACTCACAAAGCTTGATAGAATGCTGGCAGGCAATATTGTAAGTGTGTAGAATGTATCTCAGCTCAGGATGCTGTCGAAGAGCCATTGCCAGTGCATAGTCAGTGTTTGCAAATCTTAAAAAAGGTTAGTAAGTTGGGAAGATAACAACTAATGAACAATGAACTTCTCTCCCTTCTGCAGATCAACCATGCTCTTCAAAATGCCATGTCAACAAGAACATGCGACCACACCTGTGATCTCCATGCTCTTAAACTTCATCTTGTTCTGTGAATTGACAACATTTAGATATGCACACATTGATTTCTAGATCACTAAGTCTGATGAGTAGACACCTCATAAAGGAAATGTACATACTTCGGTTGAATCAGTAGCCATGGCTAGATATTCCTTATATTCCTTGTCATCCAGAAAGTAACCAGTATTGCCAAGCAGTGATACATCATTGGGGTTGCCGTTCTTCTTTTTCTTCTGGAACTTATGACATCCATCCTCCACAATGAAGAGTTGGTTAATGTGTCTTCAAAGAAATGAGCTGACGACGCAATAGTTGCATTTACATAAACACACCTCATATCTTGTGGAGTTGATTTCCAATCCTTATCCATATTGAAGAATGGCTCTGGACAGGCAGAACAACAAACAATGATACTTTCAGGCTTTCGGTGGGGCAGGAGGTGGTCCATCCCATGGAGCTGGCCACTACGCTTTTGCATCGTGATGACTTTCCAAATTTGAGCGATGCGAAGGAGCTGGGATTGTAAATCCTATCACAAGTGTAAGTAGGGGTTTCAACCATAATTGGGACACTTGGGAACTTACAGGGATGTCTGTGGTAAACATATTGTCTGTCAGGTGTTGCAATGCGTTCATATAGCCATGGGCTGCCACAACTGATTCCAGGCTATGGAGGTGGAATTCTCAAAGGATGCCAAAAGTAAATGCAGTAGTTGGTTGTTCTGTGGTCGCTGGGAAGAGTCGAGCTTTCAATAGTTGCTGCATCTGATTTCTGCAACCAATGCAACCACAGAATAGCAACTTAGTCCTATGTATTCCATTCATGTGGATGATCAGAAACTCAAGTGGGGGGGTCATTTTTGAGATGTTATGGCATAGTTCCCTGTGATGGCCAAGAGCGATGGCATGTCCAAGGGCTGAGATATCACGTCATATAAAGAAAGAGCCATTTCACTGTTCAACCCAATGGAAAGGCTGTGTTTGGTGCCTCTGGACAAAGCACTGCTCACAGGTTACAGGAGATTGGAAGCAGTCAAGGCAATGGCAAGTCCATATTTGGCTGACCACACCGCAAGAACAGGCACTGCCAACAGTATTGTCATATTCAACCGCGAGAATAGAATCCTGGATCTTGTCAAAATGTGCACCAAACTGATCCAGAAGAACTGAAGACTGCAGCCTATGTGAGACAGAGAATGAGGGTACACGGTGACACTCACTTGTGTTTTCATTTTGGGATCAGGAGAAACCGAGTCACATAGATCCAGTGTATTGAGTGGCTGCGGTGGGCATACAAGAACAGGCCTTGTAGGTGGATTGTATGCAATGGTACATGTGTTCTGAACTGTTTTCAACTGTGAACTATTGGCAGATGCAGATGTCAGAGTGTAATTGACGGTCGTGTGGAATGGATTCTTGAACCAGGTGTGAGCCATCTTATACTCATCTTTGTCTTCATAAAGAGCATGAGCATGTTTCTTGCCTTTTGGCATGATGGGCAGAAGTGTAGAAGCAAAGCCTAAGGCCCAGAGGCCTTCAGTATATTTTGTGGCATTACTGTGACAATAGCCACATTGACTCAGAACTAATACGGATGTGATGGCTAACTGAAACAGTTGAATAACATATTGCGATGCATCTAAATCAGACATCCTGGAAACACATCAGTATGTGAAGTGAAGATCAGAAATCAGTAGGGGAGATACACACCGGCAAGTCCATAGCTCTGGTCTTTGTTCAAACCCCTCAATCCTGTGCTCGTTTGAATACAAACCTATCAGCAACTTTGAAACATGTTGAAGAATTTCAGGCCCTTTCTGGGCCAGGCCACAGTCTGATGTGGCTGAGTCATCACACCCACTATGGAAGAGGTACCCACCGCTTCCATGCACACAAATCTGTCTTGCAACAGGTGGGTATGGGCTTACTTTAGCTGCATGAGCATGCACACATGCTCAGGTGACAGCGGTGCTATCATTGTGCACACAGGGGTCCATCAATAATTAATACTGGCTCGAAAAACTATAAGCTGTAGTTCTGGTGTTATATAGTATTATTTCATACATACAAAGCAATTTTTAATGGGATGCATAATGCGTACTCAAAACCTATATGTGTTTGAGCTTGAGCTCCCACTGGTTTGACAAGAACCTGCATCTGTACTGGAGGGTATGCCACACCCATGGGCAAGGGTCAGGTTGGCTGCAGTAATGAGTGTAGGTGACGAAAAAGCTACCCATTGGACTTGGAATGAGCACTTTGGAGCACCCACAACTCTGATCTGAGCCAAATCTCATCTGCTTGTCACTTGCATCAGTGTGCCAATCTCTTCCCAGTTGGGCCAGTGCTGGATACTCTCGTCCCAGTCTGACAATCTGGCATCATTTCACACTTCATTTATGTGTCAATTGTAGAATTTTGACCCACTTTCACTTGGGCTACACCGACCAGACCCACCTTCCGACCAGCCACAACCTCTTCATACCCCTTGCCATGATCTGTCATTCAATTTCAACTCCACCTCAGTTCTCCCTTAGTAGTAGCCATGTCCAGACATCTGTAGCGTTCACCATTTGTCTTATTCTGAGATTGCTTACTACGCTTCGTTGACAGATAGATTACAGTTACCTGCACAGATAGTATATGGCAGTCATCACTCTGGAATATTACACACACACTCCTCAATCCTCCCATGTGAGAACACTCCTAAGTTTTGGTGTTTCCCCTCTCTTGCCATCTAGTAGCCTCTTGATGCCAAATAAAGTCTCCGTGCTGTAATGCATCTTGAAATCTTCACGTTGAGGGGCTTGTCTCCGAGTCATCTCTGAACTGTCTTGCTCCTTACTTGTTCAGTTGATGTGCCCTGCTCACTCCCACTTGGCAGTCGATCTTTGACCTCCATCTTGTCTCAATCATTTCTGCTCCTAACTCTCAAACTCACCGGCACACTGTCTTGTGCACCACACCATGCTTGAATCAGAAAGCGCAAA
>QLOZ01001843.1:7278-59270 GCA_003314065.1 Lactarius sp. MG50 | reverse complement strand
CTTGACCTTCCAGGGACCGTGGGAAAAATTTTAAGCCAAAACCCGTGTCATGCCCTAGCGAGGAGGTCAGCTTTCGTCTGCACAGTGTGAAACGATACAGCTATGCACATTGAGTTTAGTCTAGGTAGGAATACGTCTTGATTAAACTTTGCCGCTGCACATAGGGCGTGGTGTTCTTCGTTGTTAAGCCCCCTGATGTATGCAAGGAGTTCCGCTTGCGTTGCCTCCACTCTTCTGGGCTTGGCTCTGAAAAGCAAGGCTGCGAGGGGTGTGGGGGTCTTCGTGGTCTTTGCTGGGCAGTTTCATTGTATATGCCCTTGGCTGTTGCACAGGAAGCATCTCCCTTGTGCACATTGGCGATCTTTGCTGGTCGTGATGCGATCTACTTGCATCGGTTCCAATTCTGGCGTAGGGGTCTGTGTGAGCGGTGGCGTATCAATCGGGGGTGAGGGGATGCGTGCATGACGCTCTTCCCATAATGCTTGTTTGTGTGGTTTGAGGGTCACAATGATGGCCTGGCATCGCCTACTGGATGACTTCCATTCCTCCCATGTCTGGGGTTCGTCGTATCCCATGCAGGCTTCGAGGAGTCGCAGTGTTAGTCCCCTCTTGAACTTCTCAAGTACTGCTGGGTCATCATCACGGTACAGCACCTTACACGCTAGTTCCACGAATCGGGTAATGTAAGTGTCGATGTCGTCATGGGTCATAGTGAGGTTGTCAAGCTGCGCTGCTGCATGGTAGGGTTCGTTGGTATCAAGCCAGTCTTGCATGAACTGGCTTTCGAAGTCATCCCATTTGGGGTTGGGGTTGGCTATGAGCCATTCTTCCTGGGCTCGTCTCCATTCTGTCGTAGCTGGGCCTTGCACGTAGGTCAAGGCGTGGACAATTCGGGTCGCTTTGTTGATGATGATCGGATGCTCTCCATTCAGGTACTGGTAGAGTTTCAGTTCGTGAATGAACGAGTCGGTGGTGGTGCGGTTGCCATTGAAAATGGATGGTTCTCAGCCCTCCAATTGCAGATCGTAATCTTGCAGTTGGGGTGCTGGGGGAACATTCTGTGGGTTTGGATTCGGGGGTCCGTACCCTGGTGGGAATATTGCCACAGGGGCTTGCATGTCGTAGTCTTATGGCAGGGAGTAATCCCGTCGTCAATCGTAGTTTTATCGGTCGTTATCGTGGAGCGATTGATAAGCGCCCTCAGATCTGGGATCGGGTGATTCGTATCTTTCGATCGATGGTAGTCACGTGATTTTCTGTCGGTCAGATCTCTCGCGATTAAGCGATCAGTGCAGGGTGTGTCGGTGTCTCTAGGGTTTTCAAGTTTTGCCCTATAGCGTCGGTCGTTCGGGGGTTCGAGAGGCTTGTTCTAATGTTACGCCTGAGCACTGGGCGTATCGTATCGGTCTATCGCTGAGTCAAGTCTTAACTCAGACACTGTGAGTCTCAGGCTTGAGACTAAACACAGTGGCAATCCCCTTAGATGTGTAACCTAATGACAAAGGTTCACAAGGGGGGGTTCAAAGTCAGGCAATCAGCCTGAGGATCTGAGGATTCACAAGATGAGAGGAAAGCCAGTTAGCCACTGCGGGCCAGAGTGGAGCTCAGTATTGGTACGAAGAGAACAAGCCTAGGGGATACAAGCTACTCTAGGCGGTCTTATATGGACATGGAATCATGGGAGTGGAATGCTCTGGTCACGTGAATCTGTAGTCTATCTAGACGAGTCAAGGGTTCGAGATGATTATGAGGCGAAAGATGTGGATAGAGGAATGAGTAAGTAAATAGGCATAGTGGGTGAAATGGATAGAATGGTAACATGTATCCCCTAGGCTTGTTCTCTTCGTACCAATACTGAGCTCCACTCTGGCCCGCAGTGGCTAACTGGCTTTCCTCTCATCTTGTGAATCCTCAGATCCTCAGGCCGATTGCCTGACTTTGAACCCCCCTTGTGAACCTTTGTCATTAGGTTACATGTCTAAGGGGATCGCCACTGTGTTTAGTCTCAAGTCCAAGACTCACAGTGTCTGAGTTAAGACTTGACTCAGCGATAGACCGATACGATACACCCAGCGCTCAGGCATAACAGTGTGAGGAATTGAATACTGTCATGACGCCCAGTGCAAGTTTTGTCAGGGGCCCTTCCTCTTTGACTATTTTTAAGGCTGGGTGGCTGCTGGGTCCACAGTGACTATTTATTGGTCAAGTGCTGGTGAGATATGATGTGCCAGTGGGCATGATCTGCTGGGTCCACAGTGACTGTTGGTCAACTGCTGGTGAGATATGAGGTGCCAGTGGGCATGATCACATGATGCACAGATGACTCGGAAAGTGACCCCTCAGCCTTAGGCTAGTTTCAAGTTGTGGAGGTTGCATCTATGGAAGAGAATTTGAACTCTTGCTATCTACTGTGTCCATGTTAATCATTGAAAACAATCTCATCCTCTCCTTTATCAAATTCTTCCTCCCAGTGATTAGAAGCTAGCATATCATTGTATGTATCAAAAATGACCTCCTCTATCTCCTCTGAGTTCCAGTTCCTTGCAACAAGGTCATCAAAACATTTGTGCCATGCAAATTTCATCACTTGGAGCTCCTCAAACCTATGTGGCCCCAGACATGCACAATGATCATCTGCAGCCTGTTTGCTTGCAGAGAAGAGGTGCTCGCAGGGGACAGAAGAGGCTTGACAGGGAAGGATATCAAGCACAATGCATGTGAGCATTGGGTATAATTGACAGTGGTTCTGTAATACCCTATCAGGAAAGAGGAGTTAGAGGACAAGAGAAATACTCACTTGCCACCATTTGACAATATCTGTGTCCTTTGTGATGTCCACTGGCATGTCCTTCAGGTAACACTGTAACTCAGTGGCCCATCCTTCATTGTCATCCTTAGCAACAAGGGTTAGGCGATATTAATTGAACTCAGAGCCGAGTGAGGGATTATCCAAATCTTCAGTGTTGGTGTTGGCTTGTGTAGTACGTGTTGTTGATTCCACTTGTGGCCACTTCAACCAATATGCCTCCATCTACATAGATTAGTGTATGACCTGAATCTAAACTTGAGCAGACTAAATACTTACCGTATTTTCAACAATCTTGAGTGCCTCATCCTGCCAGTTCTTTGCATGTTGATTCCCAGCTGCACGCTCCTTCACTTGCTCTTCTGCACCACCCCATGCCATCTTGATGTATGCGAGCTTGTAGTAGGGATGAAGGACTAGATAAATTAGCCATTTAGCTTGTTTAGTAATACTTCATTCGACAACTTATGCAGTGCAAGCACATAACTGGGCTTCTTGTTGAAGCATGAGTAATACTTTCTGATCTTCTCTAATCCATCAGTTATCACAACCTGGTAAATGACAAAGCGCTTGTCATCCCACTTAGCCTCCCAAGCTGTTTGAAGTTGCTCAATTGCCAGAAGAGCACACCATAGGGTGGGCAGTTGCTCAGATGAAAAGTATTGCTGTACATCATTAGCGTCCTAATGACAAAAGGTTAAATAATCTAAGTATCACTTTGGGTGATTTGATGAACCTTTAAGATGGCTTTTGCATCATTCACTTGCACCCAGTCATCCTCCAATAGTTTGAAGGCTGCCCATGGGATCTCTTTCTCCAGCTGCCCATTCTGTCAAAGCTTTGTAATTGGGCTATACAGGGCATCAGCAGATGTGATGAACCAATTGATGGGCTGTTTATGCAAGGTTATCAGTAGCTATCTATAAAACAAGCTACTTCTGAATTACCTGACGCAATGTGTATGCCCTATCAAGCATTTTGAAAGCTGAACCCTAGTGAACATTGCTATGCAAGGGGATTTTGAGTGGCTCATTGAACTTGCATTCAATTTGAAGCTTTTGGAAGTACTCTATATGTTGACTGGATGCCTGAATCTAATGGGAAAGATCAGATGGATCTAATAAATGAAGGGATGTGGTGTGACCTTGATAGCAAGGGTATGGATAGCGGCAATCATGTTCAGCGACCCACCAAGCACATGATTGTCCAGGAGATCAGGATCATATTCCCAAATGGCACTGGTAGTTTCCACAGCTGCAATTTTGTGATGTGGCTCATTATGTCAATGGTGGCAAGATTAACAACATGGCTAGAGATTGACAGGGGTAACCCTGGGGTATAAACTTGCTACCCTTACCCCTACCCCCCTAAAACCCTTACCCTCACAAAGGGTAAGGGTTTTTGCAGGGTAGGGGTAGGGGTTGAAGGGGGGTTAGAGGGGTATAAAATACCCCCAGGGTATTGCTTAGGGGTATGCATGGCTATGCCATTAATGTGTTAAGATGAGACTATACATTTGGGAAGGCCACACTCAATTCACCCTATGTGCTCAAGGGACCATATTGCCTAATGTAAGAAGTCCTAATGATGCAAGGGTGACTAGTGGCACCACAGTGGCATGTAATCATTGTGGTGATGCAATGGCTGTGTAAATGTGCTGGCAGTGTGGTGACACATGGCAGTGACCAGCAGTGGATGCAGTGGCTATGTGGATGTGCTAGTAATATGGGGGCACATGGTGATAACTGGTGGTGACCTAAACATGGTTGTTACACCTAAGTGCTGGGCATATTGTGTTAGTCTATTGCTAAGTCAAGGTGTAGACTTAGACACTGCAAGCTTCAGGCTCAAGGCTGGGCATAGTGGCAGTCCCCTTAGGCTAGGGCTGTATGCTGTTACCATATCAATGGCTCAATGGTACCTGTATGATGGCTACTGTGGCTGTACCATTGATGCCTGAAGCATCTGGTGAATGGTACGGGGTACAGGACGGGTTAACCCCATAAGACACCTGTCATCATACGGCCGTCAATGGCATCATATGGTGTGTACGGCTATGACAGCAATACTGAAGTGGGCTCAATGGACTCGAATGAAGTTTCCGAGTGCATGTGAGTCTGGAAGGGGAGGCTAAGACAGGAGAAGTCACAGTGGACAAGTCTAGAGTTGAGGCAAGCTCTACTGAATCATTCATTGAAGTCCATCACACAGCTCTTGGATGAGGGAGATTTCAGAATCAGTTGAATCAGTTGATGGCATTAAGGGGCAGGCAGTGCTGCGGTGCAGGCCACAGAATGTGGAGGAACACACGGGATTGGTGTCATGACTCATGGGCACTCCGAACTCCAAAGCATCTCATTCCGAAATGTGCATCTTCAATGGTCCAACCTTGCCTTGGAATCCAACACAATCGATGTCTCTTAAGCTCATTTGCCACCACTTTCTGTCAAATTCTGTGTCCTGCATTGTTAAGTACTGTACTTGTGACTCTCACTATCGCATTCCTCCCCTATTGTGCATCTGAGTCTGATGTATAGCCCTCCATGGCATCCACGCTTGCATTGTAATTATCACCATCCTCTCAAGCTCTCCCTCTCAGAACATCTTGTGTGATACTAGAAAGCTTCCCTTGCAGCTCTCAAAGCCTCTGGCGATCTCTAATGTCCCGCATTAACAGCTAAGTTTCATCTCTTGTGAGTTGCGACTCCCACTCTCTTGTCTCCTCCTCACTTGCGATGACACTGTACACTCGCACCTCCCATCTACATTGCAATGTCTGATTAGTGTGCTCTCAACAAATATGGCAATCTCAAGGAGGCAAAAGACATTGAGTTTTTCAACTCTGAGAGCGAAACAACACCCTTGCCTTTGGCTTCATCACAATGAAATCCTGGCAACACTGGTAAGTCTAATATTCTATTATTTTCATAATATTAATGTAGTTATGTCTCAGGGCTTCGACGCGGTCAACAAAAGAAGAATGTAGAGAAGATGTACCTCTCAATCGCTGCTGATCAACATAATGAATATGGTGCTATTATCAAGAAGCATCAACCCCATCAACGATGCCAGCAATCAAGTCGATCAGCCAAGAAACTCAAGGTTGATGCTGCTGCCATGGACAATGAGTCCAATCCTGATGACAGTGACTTTGTGTCTGATGGATTGTCAACTGAGAGCTCAGAGGATGGTGATACAGAGGTTGACGAAGCCCAACCTTCAATCACTGAGGTATGTTTCACAATATGACCCTTTGATTCTCACTCACCTTGCGTGACATTGTGTCATATAGATCGTGGATATCCTCCCTTCAAAATCCATGCCAACAACTGGACGTGGGTCGCGAAAGCGAAAGAGGAACAAACCTACTGTCAGAGAGGTTGATGATGAGGACAGCACACAGAATCTCAGAGTGCAATCTCCAATTACAACTGGGGGCTCAGTCATTGAAGATAACAATTCATACCAGAAGCCCAAGGTTGTAAGTTGCGTTTCTATTCTCACTTTTATGCTCTAAGTTGTCAATGACAGTCAACTCACAATCCCATTTATTACTTCTATGAAAAGGTTGAACGCGATGCAAAGGGCACTGTTGGGAATGTAGGCGACAAGCACTACAAGTGTTATCATGGGAATCGGAAGGTGTTGACGATCACAAAGGCAATGAAGAGCAGTCTCAATGGTCATTCCCATCTTTTTTTCCTACTATCAATATTAACAGTGGACATCACGTCACAGGGCTTGTTGGAAATCTCAAGTCCTGCTCGCCATCAATGTTCCGTTTCTATTCCATCCTCAAGAGTTGGCATCCTGAGGGTCACATAACCCAAGAAGAGATTGATGTAGCGTCTGGCAAGAGACCCCTCACTGCCGAAGCAAGTGCTGAGTTTCTTGGTAGTCTTGAGGCACAATCCAAAAATATCAAGAATGCATTTGCGAGACAACAAGAGCAGGCTGCGGTTTGTTCATACTGTGCATTGTCCACAGCCTTAGATGACTGATGTTTTTTTATTATCCATAGGGAGCATGGGATCAGGATTGGTTTGAGGAGCTTCTCACCAAGTGGATTGTCACCACCGATCAACCTTTTGATACAGTTGACAATCCAGAGTTTAGGGAACTGATATTGTACATACACCATCCAGCACCAACAATTCAGATTCCTGGCCATCATGCTGTCTGACAATGAGCTATGAAGATGGGGGAAGATGGGATTGAGGCGACAAAGAAAATGCTCACAGTATGTTACCTTTGTGATCACGTCATGATTTGTGTGGTGCTTATCTCAACACTAGGAATTGGACTGTAAGATTAGTGTTTCACTTGATGTGTGGACGTCAAGCAACATGTATGGTTTTATGGCCATTGTTGCTCACAATGTGAATAAGGATGGGCAGCTTGGTTTGTTATGATTTATCTCTTATTGTTCTGATTATAATAGAAGTCTTGTTACAGAGGAACTTCTCATCAATTTTTGGGAGCTTCTTGGCAAGCATTCTGGTGAAAACATGGCTGAAGCTGTTTGGGAGACTTTAGTTATGTACAGGATTGAGGGCAGGGTAGTTATAACATGCGATTTATCAAAACTGATCCACTTACCCACAATCCATTTTTAGATTCTTGCGTTCATGCTAGACAATGCATCAAACAATGATACCTTTGTTGATGTTATTGAACATTGCACAAAAAAGGCTGGAGTGCCCTTCAATGCTTCATGGGCTCGCCTACATTGTATGCCGCACACAATTCATCTTGCAGCAATCAAGGTATGTTTCCTCATGACTTCTATATCCATCAGCTTACAGTTTCCCTATTTGAAGCTGCTTGAGGCCATCAGTGCTGTTTCAAGTGCTGAGGGCAGGAAAGCTGCTTCACGTGCTGGCAACTACCAAGATGCTGCCACAGCATCACTTAACTGTGATCTTGACAACGATGCTACAACCCAAGATGATTGCAAAGGTGGCAATCAGGTCAACCAGGCCATATCAGGTTATGTTGTTGCGCCAGATTGATCAGGAAGCATTTTGTCTTCGGTAAACAAGGTACTGCCCTATCAACCACATCATAGACATGGACTGCCAGTGACCTTTGTGATAACTTGTAGCTTCGCAAAATTGTCCGCGCTATCCAATCTAGCCCTCAGAGAAAGCAGCGATGGCTTGACTTAGTCTCCCTATCATTCCAGACACAGAAGATAACAGATCGACGTGCACTGATGTTGATTCTTGATGTCAGGACATGGTGGTCGTCAACACATCAAATGATGCGTAAGCTAATCAACAATCTAACTTCTTTAAAGTTTGTTGATCATGATACAGGATGAGCACTTGATTTCATGGTGGAGATTGATGATTTCATTTTCCAGAATGAGGACCTTGGCAGCCTCACACTGACCAAGGCTGAGTGGGAGTCAATAACACAGGTGGCAGGCTGGTTGAAGGCATTTTGGTCCATGACTACTCAAATGTCCACAATGAAACAACCCATGTTGTCGACTGCTCATGCTATCTTCTGTGGGCTTCAAGATGAAGTTTGTGATGCTCTCTGCTCCCTTCCTGACTCAGCCTCCCCAATGATTAAAGCTGGCCTTCTTGCTGCACACCAGAAGCTGAGCGAGTACTACTACTGTTTTGATCTCTCCCCCTTTTACATTTGGGCTGCCTGTGAGTCATACCCCCTTTTGCATCTTGGGTTAAGTACCAACCTCTGTCCAAAGTGCTGGACCCTTGCATTTCATATGAAGGCTTGATGGCAGATTACGCACAAGATGCTGACCTTCTTGCTGACCTTGAGAAAGCAAAATCAGCACTGCACACCTTCTATCACGACAACTACTCCAGCTTCACATCCAGCACTGACAAACGCAACCATTTGACTGCTGCACCAGTCATGAAAAATGGATCGCCTCAAAAGGTTGACTTCACTGCCAGATACAAACGAACCAACCACCGGGTCTCAGATGAACTTGAGGATTACTTCAAGCTTGGGCAGGAGGATTTCAATATGTGCCAACCACTCGATTGGTGGTTGGGGAGACATGCCCAATTTCCCAATCTGTACCATCTTTCTCGAGACATCCTTGCTATTCCTGGTGAATCTTTTTTGCTCTTTTTGGTTGTATATGAGACTAAGGTATCATATTAGGTTCTGCAGTTGCGGTTGAGCGCATCTTCTCAGGTGGTTGCAACACCATCTCCCTGCGACGTGCAAGTCTCCACCCTGACACCATCCGCACCCTGATGCTGGTCAAACATCGCCTTCGGCTGGCCCAAGTTGCCATTGATAGAGCTATTTGATACAAGTACCTATGTCTCGTAACTAGTCATTATTATTACTTTTAGACTTGTTGTATTCCGTACACCGTATCATACCATTCATGGCCGTACAGGACATCATACCGTGCTGTTGAGACTCCAATTCATGTTGTACGGTTATGGTTTATGGTCATCCTGTTGCCATAGTAGTGCAGAGGTCTTATGGCCGTAGGCCGTATATGGTATGGCGTACAGCCCTACCTTAGGCATACCACCCTAAGTCAAGGGTTTATTTAGTACAGGGAATTTAGGAGTTAGGCAATTGGCCTAAGGATTAGGGGGTTCACAAGATGAGAAGAAGGGCTAATAGCCATTAAGGGCCAGAGTGGAGCTCAGTATTGATATAAGAAGAACAAGTCTAGAGTTACAGGGCTAGTCTAGGCTACCTTATATAGTCAGGGGTGGGTGCAAGAGTAAACTGCCTAATGAGCATATGAGTCCAGCATTATAGTCAAGTTGAGGGTTTGAGATGATTATGGGGCAATAGATAGGCATGAATAAGGAAATGAGAGAAAGCATAACAATGGTGGCAATGTAGTGGAAATGCAATAGCAGGTGGTGATATGGTGGCAACAAATGATTAGCAAAACATTACTAGGCAGCTCTAGTTCAGTTATCACTAGCTGCATGGTCTAGTCTCTGGTTATTTTGCTAATGGCCCTCCACCCCTTCATACCCTTCACAAATACCCCTAGGGTTTGAAATACCCTGCTCAAGGGTAGGGGTATAATAAGGGTACTATAACCTATACCCTTACCCTTACCCCCATGTACCCCTTGCACATACCCCTAGGGTTTTGTATACCCTTGACAATCTCTAAACATGGCCAAGGCATCTGAAACAAGAATCAAGATGCGAACAGTCACTGGCAATTAGGAATGAAACTTACAGTAACTGATACCCCTCTGCATTCCAGACAAGCTGCCAACAAGCATGTAATGCCTCAATCGTTTCACATTTCGACTTGTTGTTTGACACGTTGTCCAATGTCACTGTGTTGAGCTACAGTGCAGGCCCAATCTGTTATCTTATCTTTTTTGTCACATGCACACACATGGCATACCTTTGAACCTTCCTTGTTTAGAATACCCACACATTCACACAACCCGACAAAGTATTGCCCCAAGTTGTGTCCACTGTGCTCTCCTGAGATCAACCAAAATCCCACAACTTCTGCCCACATGGTCCACACACCATCCTTCACATCGATCCAGTGAGCTGTCATTCCAAGAAATGAGCCTTTTGTGTTGTCAGCAGTCCATCCATTGGTGATGGTTGAAATTTTTCCCAGAGCTGCCTGGAGTTCCTTTGGTTAGTGCAGAACCATTCAACTTTCTTTTTACTCACCAGGATGTCAGCTTTCAGTGCTGTCAACCACTCAATGAATTGGTTGTGGATATATGTTGACACCTCATGTGTGCTTGGCAACTCTGCCTGCAACATTCTTGGCCTCATTGCCATGAGGCATTTCTGAAACAAGCTATTATTTGCAACGGCAAGTGCCTATGCTTTGAGATCAACATTGAGATGCTTAACTAACTTCATCTACACTTACCAGGTCACCACAGGCAATGAACCATGCCACCACACCCAAAACTCCTTCTCATGTGAACTGTTGTGGTCCTTTTGCCTTCTCAATCATCCCATCAAGTGTTGCTTGCTTATTTCCTTTTGGATCCTCAGCTTCCTGCATCTGTTTCCAAATTGGTTGGGGGATGGCATGGTGGTTCTCTGGTATGTTCTGCTCCTTGCATTGTGCTTTATAGAGCTCATAATGGTGCCAGCAATGTGTGTGACAGGTCAAGTTACTGCCTGTGTAAAATGTAGTGCAGCAACTAGTGTGCAGCTAGCAGGTGTGCAGTGGAACTTAAAGTGACTCTTACTTAGTTGTATGTATGTAGTAGAGGGTGAAAGCAACTCTGCATTTACCAGGCGAAAAGCTGGTGCTTATATACATGTAGGCATGTGTGACATGACAATATGGTGATGTGCATATATCCTAATATATCATAATATATCCCATAAGGGGATATTGCCCATATGTCTGGATTAGGTCTAGTCAGACCTAGAGCGGCCTGGATCCCTTTGGGATCTGGCCCTTGTGTTGCCAGTTCAACACTCTGAGGCACATCCAGTCAGTATATGACCATGTGCAGCATGTCTACCATCCCATGAAGGATAAGGGGAAATGGAGAGGTCTTGAGGACATGCAACTACAACAGTGAGTAAGCAATATGAGAAAGCTAGGCTGCTAGCTACTAATCTATGCAGGATGGTCAAAGAGCTTGGGCATAAATGGGGCAGTGTTGCCCAGGCTCTGGAACACCCCACTGCAGAGTGCTAGAACCAGTACATCAAATGTATTGCAAAGAAGGAAACACAACATAAAGGTATGTACATTCTACTCTGCTCCTGAAAGAGGGCTTGAGATGTGTGCAGGATCATGGTCCTTTGATGAAGAAGCTCACCTTATGCAGATCATGCAAGATCTGAGTAAAGAGGGTAAGACCACTGAGACCTTAAACAATTTCTGGGAGGTGGTTGCAGAATGGATGGACAACATGTGGACAGCACACCAGTGCCACAATAAATGGTATGTGCAATCTAAATGTCAAGTTGCTTTATCTATCACAATTTACAAGACCAATTTGCTGTACCCAAAGCTGCAGAATGGTGGGAAGACCCCTTGTTGGAGTTATACAGACTCCTATATTCTCATCCAAAAGTATGTACTCAGCTGGCTCACCTCTACTTAACTTCACTTCACTTCTCTAGGGTAGCATCATTGGATCTTGATGCAGAAGAGGGTATCAACTGGGCTACCCTACCCAACAATGGATGGAAGATCTGGACTTGTCACAAGCTTCAGCAGAGGTGGGCCTCTCTCAAAAAGATGGTTCACACACCAGGCATAACCCACCACAGTGAGCATATATGTCCATTCCATGTGAGTGCTTACTACTAACCTGTCTCAAGATATCATCCAGCATTTATTATCATACCTGCCCCACCCTTCAAATGTTTCTATCACACCATTATAGACTTATGTATATTTACTGTCTCTTTATTGCATTACACCCCAGGACAAGTACATTGCTAATAACAATGTAATCTACAATGTCAATGCCACATGGCCTGAGTTGGCTCAATGTCTAAACTCTTGGGTTCAGTGAGAGAACTATCAGTGCCATTAGAAAAACTTGTAAGTTTATTGTATAAACTCTTTGGCATCAGGGGGAGGACTAACAGTTCTTCTTGGCTATTAGGCATGATGTGATGTGGCTGCCCTCTAACTTTGAGGGTCAATGAGGGGCCTGTGGAAGGCCCTGCAGCAGGTTTGAGGCATTTGCATGCCCCTACCTCATTGATAGCCTCATGATGAGCAGCATGTAGTGCACATATAACCAGGGAGTAAGAGACTCACTTATACAGCAACAAGTAGAAGTCAGAGTACTAAGGATTAGAGCATGCTACCTGGCAGTTTATATACACAATGAGAGGCATGACTGGTCACTAGGTGACAGTAAACTAATAACCAAAAAGAGTGTGTCCTTATACATCCCATAAGGGGATTACTACTCAACTGGGTGTGGCATATAGCCTATTACTGTTTCAGGTTCAACACTCCCCCTTGCTAAGTGTACTGTAATAACACAGTTGGTCAAAAAACCATTTGAGAACCTGAAGGGTGGCCAGGCTCTTCATGCATGTTTTGTAGGTCTGACTGTATTGCTGGAGGTGTGGTAACAGTCTAGGAGTAGTGTGTCATCTTTCCTAAAAGGAGGAAGGAAAGGTGGTGCAGTATAGATGTGCAAGAGCACAGATCCAGACCTTTACAAGACTTGGACATGCAGTGTGAGACTCTCTGGAAGCTAAGTCCAGAGCATATCACACATCTAACTGTGTTAGGCAGCAGTTAAACTGCACCAGATGCCTGCATACTATACTGGAGAGTGAAGAATGCTTGCACAAGCAAAGCATGTGTAACAGAGTTCTGAGAACTGTCACTGACCTGCTAGGTTGAAGCTTTGCATGCTTGTGTGATCCTAATGGTTTCCAGTACATGAAGAGAGATGAAATTCACATCTTGCTCTTCAGAGATTGTGCATCATCAGTGCACTAAGCATTCTTAGGTGAATAAAAATCAAGCCCAAGTTGACCCCTAAGTTCATGGAATCTGGTGCAACCCAGGTTCTTTGTGAACACATCTGCAGGGTTTTTGTCTCCATCCACAAATTGGAGAGTTACCTTCCTTGTTACACCTGAGCACTGGGCGTATCGTATCGGTCTATCGCTGAGTCAAGTCTTAACTCAGACACTGTGAGTCTCGGGCTTGAGACTAAACACAGTGGCGATCCCCTTAGACGTGTAACCTAATGACAAAGGTTCACAAGGGGGGTTCAAAGTCAGGCAATTGGCCTGAGGATCTGAGGATTCACAAGATGAGAGGAAAGCCGGTTAGCCACTGCAGGCCAGAGCGGAGCTCAGTATTGGTACGAAGAGAACAAGCCTAGGGGATACAAGCTACTCTAGGCGGTCTTATATGGACATGGAATCGTGGGAGTGGAATGTTCTGGTCACGTGAATCTGTAGTCTATCTAGATGAGTCGAGGGTTCGAGATGATTATGAGGCGAAAGATGTGGATAGAGGAATGAGTAAGTAAATAGGCATAGTGGGTGAAATGGATAGAATGGTAACACTGCCCCCTTGTCAGGTCTGAAGACATCTCGGCTTCACCAAGCATCTGTCATAAGTACGTCCTCGTCGAACGTGGGTGAATGGGCATTTGGGACATAGAAGGTAGAAGGGGTCCAGGTGAATCAAGCCTCAAAGGTGAGGCGAGCGGCGACATTTTGTGTGGCGAGTCCATGTACATGTTGCAGGAGGGTGGATACTCGACAATTCATATCGAGTGTGCCACCGGGGTAATGGGGATAGTGACGACGAGAGCGGCGTGGATGGGGGGGGGTATCGTTGTCGTGATGTAGTCAATTCAAGTGGAGAGAGGGAACACGTCGTTGACAAGGGTGAATGATCTGAAGACGACATGGGTGTTTTTTGTGACTGGGGGTCAGGTGTTAACATCCCTTTTGTATCGTACAGCGGCAGAGAACCAAATCAGTCCGGTCAGTAACGTAAATAGGATGTTTGTCAACCGTAGGTGCTAATGATGGGAATGGAAGGGGTTCGTGCCCCTCAATAGCACGGGGTCATTGGCGATGTCGTCATACAAAGACTTTGCCCATGTCTCGAACTCCCAAAGGTACTGCAGGATGTAATGCTCCTGGTTCCATTCAGGGTGACATGTTTCCAGGCATGTGGTGTGGTGAATGATGGTGATTGTGGTGAGAGCGAGGATGCGTTGCCCCCGTGCTTCAGCGTGATTATATGCTTCCTGTCGACTGCGCGTCCAGTGGACATCTGTCCTCTGAAGGGGGTGTCCGAGGAAGGGATCGATGATGGGGACTTCAACTGGCGGTAGTGTCGGTTGTCGCGTGCATCGCTGAGCTTTTAGTTGGGCATGGTGCTCTCGTCGTTTGCGAAGGACCTCTTGGTGTGCAAGATGTGCTTCCTCAATCTGAGTTGGTGTGGGTGATGGACTACACTTGCTAGTCGGCGGTGGTAGAGATAGTGGTCTACAGGTGAATAATGGTACTTGTGTCTCGTCGGTATGCCTGCTGTAGAGGTGACGTCGTGCTGGTGCAGACTGTGGGGTGTAGGATATGAAGTGGCTTGATGCAGGAATTGTTTCCTGAACATCAGGGTGTATAAACGTGCCTCCTAATGGTGTTGAGTACTCGCTGTATGAAAGTGTTTGAGTCGTGCTTCCACTGATCCCAATCGTCAGCCAGTTGTCTGTGCTCGATGTTCGGCTGGTAGATGGATTGTGATTGGGTACAGAGTCGTGGGCAGGAGAGGCCATGGATTTGGCTTCGTAAGAACAGGGCAAGGAAGCGCTGGTCGAGTTTGGTTCTTTCTGCGATGAGGTCGTCGAGGGGGGATGTGAAGGAAGCGTTCATTCAGTATGGGTGGTGAGAGGGACAGTAGTTGGAGTTGCAGAAGTATGGGTGAAGGTTTGCGTGTCGTTCTTGTCGTGTTTCGTGTTTTGGTTGTTTAGGGATAAATGGGATGGCGTGGGGGGATGCTAAAATGTGGAAGGTACGTATGGTTGGGGGTCGTGGATATTCTTCTTTCAAGGGTCATTTTGTGATTCGTTTCTTGTCGGTGGGTGAGTAGAAGTAGTGGAAATAGGCGTAGGGAATGGGGAGAGGGTCGTGGTTCATGTGGTGCTCCAGGGGATTGTCAATTGGTGTTGGCATGTGAGAGACTGTTGGAATTGTGATGGGAACAGACTGAGGAATGTGTATCTTGCTGGCAGTCGCGTTTGTCTGCCGGTTCTTGTAGTTGTCGTCATCGGCCTTGTGTTAGGTTGAGGGGCTAGGGTTGTGGGCGTTGTTGTTATTGATGGTGTTGTGGGAATGGGCGTAGAGGAATTACCCCCTTCCCAAGGCAGGTGCCGTCCCGGCGCCTGTGGCGTGGCGCGGGGTGCATCAGGGTTGTGTCGATAGAAGGTGTCGATTAGGTCAGGTGCGTGAAGATCATGGGCTGAGACCCAAGAATCTTCAGAGGCTGGGAATCCCTTCCAATGTACAAGGAAGCGGAGTTCCCGTCGTCTGCTGTAAAGGTCCGCCCGGCGAATTGATTCCACTTCCCATTCAGGCTCACCCTCAATCACCTCTGGATCTGGCCGGGCGTAGTTGTGGCCATGGGCATCTGTTTCAACGTATTGTGTGAGCAGATCCACATGGAAGGTGGGGTGGATCTGCATGGATGTGGGAAGGCGGAGGTGATATGTGATGGGGGACAGTTTCTGGGTGATGGGGAAAGGACCGTAACGGTGTGGTGCTAATTTCATCGTGGGGTAGTGGAGCTTGAGGTTGCGCCCTTCAAGCCACACTTGGTCCCCTTCTTTGAATGTGACCGGTATACCCCAGTTGGTCGTGGTCTGGAATGCCTTCACTGCTGCGTCGCGTGCCTCCCAGATCTTCTGAAGACACTCGGTGACTTCTGGCACCCAGGCTTCCTCAGTGGACATCGGGATAAAGGGCTTCATGCCAAAGAGCAGTTGATGGGGTGTTTGTCCAGAGCGATCGTGAGGCCATGAGTTGTGGACATATTTGGCGATTGGGAGATATGGGGCCCACGCGTGCTGATCATTCACCGTCCAAAGGCAGAGATATTGTTCCAGCCATTGGTTGGCATGTTCGCTAGCGCCATCGGTTCAAGGGTGGAACGCGGTAGACACGTTCTGTTGGATATGGAGGAGTCGGCAGAGCTCCGTGGTGAATTGAGAGATGAATCGGGGGTCTCTATCGCTGATAATCTTCCTGGGTATTCCAAACCAGGGGATTAAATGACGGAGGTAGAGGGTGGCCACGCCCTCTCCTGTGATATGTGTGATACATGGGAGGAATTTTGCTGCCTTGGAACAGCCCTGATCCACCACCGTGAGGATGGCATTAAAGCTGTGTGACTCCAGCAGGTCCGTGATCAGGTCCATGGCGATTGTTTGGAACGGGCCCTGCGTGGGGTCTGTGGGAATGTGTTGAAGAGGGGCACGTTGATGATGGGTTCGTGGTTTGTTTTCTTGGCAAGAGGCACAGCCACAGACATAGTCTGCGGCGAATTCCTTCATGCCCTCCCCCTCATACTGTTGGTCGAGTAGGTGTTGGGTATTTGCAATGCCGGGGTGACCGGCGAGTGGGTGGTCATGGTGAAGGCGGAGGACTTCGCGGTGTGCTTCTAGCTCCTCTGGGAATGCGAGTTTGGCAAATTGGGATTTGGGGAGGATAGTGACTCCTCTATTATCGTCATTCCCTTGGTCTGTACCAAAGGGATGCGACAGGAAGTCAGCGGGGATATGCTTCTTTCCGGGCACATGCACCAACTTGAAGTCGTAGTCTGCAAGTTCCTGGTGCCATTGTGCCTGTCGTTGATTCAGGTTCTGTGGTTTCCTGAAATACTGGAGGTTGTGATGGTCGGTGTGAATGAGGGTCTGGTGGTGGGAGCCAGCGAGATACGGTCGCCAGTACTCGAGGGCCCTAACTACTGCGTAGAGTTCTTTGTCGTATATGTCCCAGTTCCTTTGTGTTTCATCGAGGGTTGCCAATAGGAACGCAACTGGGCGGAGCTTGTCCCTATCATCGCGTTGCTGTAGCACCACTCTGATGGCATATGCTGAGGCATCCGTATCTACAACGAACGCCTTTTCAAATTGGGGTTGACATAGGACTGGCGCTGTGATCACTGCTTCGATAAGGCTGTCGAATGCTGTCTGGTGGGTTTCGTCCCAGTAGAACTTTCCGCCTTTCGCGCACCCAGCCACGAGGGCATTGAGTGGGGCTGCGAGGGTGCTGAAACCATGGATGTACATGTGGTAGAAATTCAGGAAGCCAAGCAATGCCCGTACTTCCTTCAGGGTCATCAGTCGCTTCCAGGCTTTGATGCCTGCGACTTTTACTGGATCCATGGCGATGGATCCTTCACTGATGATGACTCCTAGGTATTCGACGGAGTCTGACTCAAATTGGCACTTCTGGGGTTTCAGAAAAAGGTCGTGGCATCCTAGGATCATTAGGACGTCATTCACTATACGGCAATGAAGGGGGATATCGTGTGGGGTGTGAATTAGGATGTTGTCCATGTAAATGGTGACGTATCCTTCATTGATTAGCTCGTGGAACAGACAGTTCATCATGGACTGGAAGGTGGCCGGTGCATTTGTGAGTCCAAAGAACATAACCATGGGCTCAAAGAGTCCTCGATTAGTCTTGAATGCCGCCTTCCACTGGTCGCCGTCCTTAATGTGGATGTTGTTGTAACCCCAATGGATATCGAGTTTCGTGAACAGTGCCGATGGTTGCCCATTTACACGTGTAAGTCGGTCCATGAGTTCGTGGATGAGGGGAAGTGGGGTAGTGTCACGTGTGGTCCAGGCATTGAGTTTGCGATAGTCCTGGATGGGTCTGAGGTTGCCATTCTTCTTCTTGATAAAGAAGAAGGGGAATGCATATGGGGATTTCAAAGTGCGAATGTAACCCTTCGCGAGGTTCTCGTCGATGAATTTCTGTAGTGCAACATCTTCTGACGGAGTAAGGGGGTAGACCTTGCAGTCTAGCGTCTGTGGGGCATCGGGCTTCAGTTCAATCGCGTGATCCCAGGGCCGAGGACCTGGGAATCTTTGCAACGCTTCTTCGCTGAAGACACAGGCATGTGCGTGGTACTGTGGGGGAACAATCTCGTCCCATTGTCGTACTGTCTTGTCTGCTGCTTGTTCCATGAGTTGTTGTGCCACCGTGGTCTTGGCAATGCGAACAAACATCTGGTCCCCTTCTTCCCAGAATGGTTCGTTGTGGACTTCGACAGTGGACATGCCTGCGACTTTGGTGGAGGGTCCAGATGTGTCTGATGCGGCTCCTATCGTCCGCAGCACTATGCTGGTGGGCAGAGTAGCATTCTTCCAGTCGGGCAGCGGGTTGGCTGCTGTGAACCAGGGGTAGCCTAAGACGATGTGATCTCCATCCATGTTCGCTATATAGAACCGCAGGATGTGCGGTATTTGGCCGGTCATTACTTCCAAGTCAGTGTAGTGGGTGATATCTCCTCCTGAATTGGAGGAGCCGTTGGCGTTCTTTAGTCGTTTCGGAATCTGCAGAAGCCTCTTCCCTAACTTGTGCTCCTCTATGAACTCCTGGCTAACAAAGCACTCCGTGGCTCCACAGTCGAGGAAGGCGAGGAGGTCAGCTTTTGTCTGCACAGTGTGAAACGATACCGCTATGCGCATTGAGTTTAGTCTAGGTAGGAATACGTCTTGATTAAACTTTGCCGCTGCGCATAGGGCATGGTGTTCTTCGTCATTAAGCCCCCTGATGTATGCAAGGAGTTCCACTCGCATTGCCTCCACTCTTCTGGGCTTGGCTCTGAAAAGTGAGGCTGTGAGGGGTGCGGGGGTCTTCGTGGTCTTTGCTGGGCAGTTTCGTTGTATATGCCCTTGGCTGTTGCACAGGAAGCATCTCCCTTGTGCACGTTGGCGATCTTTGCTGGTTGTGATGCGATCTACTTGCATCGGTTCCGACTCCGGTGTAGGGGTCCGCGTGAGCGGTGGCATATCGATCGGGGGTGAGGAGATGCATGCATGACGCTCTTCCCATAATGCTTGTTTGTGTGGTTTGAGGGTCACAATGATGGCCTGGCATCGCCTACTGGATGACTTCCATTCCTCCCATGTCTGGGGTCCATCGTATCCCATGCAGGCTTCAAGGAGTCGCAGTGTTAGTCCCCTCTTGAACTTCTCAAGTACTGCTGGGTCATCATCACGGTACAGCACCTTACACGCTAGTTCCGTGAATCAGGTAATGTAAGTGTCAATGTCGTCATGGGTCATAGTGAGGTTGTCAAGCTGCGCTGCTGCACGGTAGGGTTCATTGGTATCAAGCCAGTCTTGCATGAACTGGCTTTCGAAGTCATCCCATTTGGGGTTGGGGTTGGCTATGAGCCATTCTTCCTGGGCTCGTCTCCATTCTGTCGTAGCTGGGCCTTGCACGTAGGTCAAGGCGTGGGCAATTCAGGTCGCTTCGTTGATGATGATCGGATGCTCTCCATTCAGGTACTGGTAAAGTTTCAGTTCGTGAATGAATGAGTCAGTGGTGGTGCGGTTGCCATTGAAAATGGATGGTTCTCAGCCCTCCAATCGCAGATCGTAATCTTGCAGTTGGGGTGCTGGGGGAACGTTCTGTGGGTTTGGATTCGGGGGTCTGTACCCTGGTGGGAATATCGCCACAGGGGCTTGCATGTCGTAGTCTTATGGCAGGGAGTAATCCCATCATCAATCGTAGTTTTATCGGTCGTTATTGTGAAGCGATTTGATAAGCGCCCTCAGATCTGGGATCGGGTGATTCGTATCTTTTGATCGATGGTAGTCACGTGATTTTCTGTCGGTCGGGTCTCTCGTGATTAAGCGATTAGTGCAGGGTGTGTCGGTGTCTCTAGGGTTTTCAAGTTTTGCCCTATAGCGTCGGTCGTTCGGGGGTTCGAGAGGCTTGTTCTAATGTTACACCTGAGTGCTGGGTGTATCGTATCGGTCTATCGCTGAGTCAAGTCTTAACTCAGACACTGTGAGTCTTGGGCTTGAGACTAAACACAGTGGCGATCCCCTTAGATGTGTAACCTAATGACAAAGGTTCACAAGGGGGGGTTCAAAGTCAGGCAATCGGCCTGAGGATCTGAGGATTCACAAGATGAGAGGAAAGCCGGTTAGCCACTGCGGGCCAGAGTGGAGCTCAGTATTGGTACGAAGAGAACAAGCCTAGGGGATACAAGCTACTCTAGGTGGTCTTATATGGACATGGAATTGTGGGAGTGGAATGTTCTGGTCACGTGAATCTGTAGTCTATCTAGACGAGTCGAGAGTTCGAGACGATTATGAGGCGAAAGATGTGGATAGAGGAATGAGTAAGTAAATAGGCATAGTGGGTGAAATGGATAGAATGGTAACATTCCTGTCCTTGACCACCTGGCAAATATAGTGATATCATATGTCAATGTGTTTTATATGATGTTCTTGGACAGGGTTGAATGCCATAAAGATGGCTCCTTGGTTGTCTTCATTAAGTGGTATAGGTTTCATCATGAATTCTATCTCCTCAAGAAGGGAGTGAACCCAGATAACCTGACAACTTGTGTCTGATAAGGACATATATTCCACCTCATCAGCTAGTGTTTTCAAGTCTGGTCTAGTCTGGTTTTTTTACCTAATTCAGACTTAACCAGAACCATAACTGGTTAGGACTGCAACTGGAAATGTCCACAACTGGACTGAACCTCAATGGACTGGTTCATTCTGGTCTGGTTCCAGTCTATGAGCCAGTTAAGACTGGTTTTCTCAAGGACTGGTCATGATCAGTCTAAGCCAGTCTTATACTCAGTCCAGACTGGTTTTGCACACAACTTAGGAAAAAAAATAATATTTCTAGCTATGCAGTAACACTACAATACATGGTGAGAGGTTGCATAGTTCATTGTGGAGTTCATGGCTGAGCACATGGAGTTGTGGGGGTGGTAGTGGTGCTGGTGGTGGTGCTGCCAGCACTGATGGGGGCTGGTGTTACCCAGCACGAGAGAAAACCCCCTCCCCTGAGTTTGAGGCAAGGGAGGGGGGTGGGGGCAGATGTGACTGAGTGTGTGAGTCATGGCAGTGGTAGTGGTGCCGGCAGTGCCAGTGGTGGTGCCAGTGCCAATGCTGGTGCAGGCAGAGACCAGTGTTGCCCAGAGTGAGAGGAAAACCCCTTCCACTTGAGTTTGAGGTGAGGGAAGGGGGGTGGGGGTGGATGTGGGTGAGCACATGAGTCATGGTGGTGGTAGTGGAGCTGGCAGTGCTGGTGGTGGTGCCAGTGCCAATGCCAGTGCTGGCAGGGACTGGCATTTCCCAGAGCAAGAAAAAAAACCCCTCCACTTGAGTTTGAGGTGAGGGAGGGGGGGCAGGGATGGATGTGGCCAAGTGTGTGAGTTGCGGTGGTGGTGCTGGTGCTGGTGCCAATGCTGGTGCTGGCAGGGGCTGGTGTTGCCCAGCACAAGAGAAAAAACCCCTCTGCTCAAGTTTGAGGCAAGGGAGGGGAGGCAGGGAAGGATGTGTTGGAATATGGGCTCAGTCTTCGAGAGAAAGACTGTATATTTAGTGTATCTACCTGTTGGAATATGGGCTAGGTAGTACACATTAGTGAAAGTAAAGGAGGGACGAGAATGGTAATGCTACTGACCTCAGTCTTTGAGAGAAAGACTGAGGGACTACTGGCAGACAGTATCGTACTATAAGTATCTGTAATGAGGGTGATGTCCGGGTGAAAATAATTTTGTACTGAGCTGAGATGCATCAGGATTCAGGACGATCAGGTCGTCCATCTCAATCCGGTCCTGCCGGCCCGGCCATTGGCATGCCGCAGCATGTGGCTGCACCTCCTCCAACACACCCCCTCAGCCCACGCTGCGCTTGTTCGTCACTCTCGGGAACCTGGCGTGCATCTTCCTATGAAGGTTAATCCTGGTTGTAATGGGGACTTGTGCAACAGGTGAGTGGTACTAGGGCGCTTAGTTGTACTGATGAGTGCCTTGTTTACAGCTTTGTGTGCCATAATGATGTGGCCAGTCTCAGGCATTACTGTGAGGGTGACATCATCCTTGACGTGGACGGGAATGGCCTGGTTGGCATAGGTGAGTGACTGGTCCATTTCCTGAGGTTTGGTGCTGATGTCCTTGTTGCTTTTGTAGCCCTGTGGTGTCGTCTTGTCAGAGGCTTCAAGAGTGCGCTTGGCGATGATGGTGATGGCCGTGCAGGGCAGTGCACACGTTTCAGCAGGTGTGGGGACTGTGTCTCTACTGTCTTCGTTGTGGGTGACAGCTTGCGCGGTGGTGCACGGTGAGTTCTTCTGAGTTTTCCCATTTTTGCGCGTTTGGCTGAATACTGACTTTTTCTTTGTTCCTTTTTGGTCTTTAGGATGCACCGCCGCCTCGTGGACCTTCTGGCACTCAATAGCGCATGTCTTGCCTTTGCAGACACCTTTCGACATGGTGGCATCGGCGTGCGCATCAGGGGTTGCAAGGACCTCTGTGTAGCTGCGTGGAGCACTTGTGGCCTTGGCCTGCATCATGTTGGCATGCTCGGTCTGCCGCTTTCGCAGGCTAGTCGGGCTTCCAGTGTAGCATGGGGCATTGTCACGAGTGGGCATATGCGTGGTGCGCGTGGATCAGGAGGTGGCAAGGAGAGATGAGGGTGTCAGTTTTGGAGCGATGGTTAGTGTTTCCTTCATCTCCATTTCGCTTTCATGTGCTGATGGGTTTTCAGGTTTATGGAGGTACTTGTGGGTCACGCCCCCTGGATCCATGACGTTGGATTTGATGATCTTGCGTGTGCGACGCTTTTCTGGGCCCCCTTCAGCGGATACGACATCACTGGAGGGCTGTGGAAGGTGCTGGCAAGGTGGGTCTTCGGCTTTTGGGTTGGCTACCCACGTGGTGAATGCAGCTTCAACGTTAGCCGGGTAATCATCTCCCTCAGGAGGGGAGGCATCAAGGTTGGAAGGGTGAGGCGTCTCAGTGCCAATTGGCTGCATATCCATCAGGTAGAGGTTGCCTTGCAGGTGACCTTCGCAGGTGAGTTGGCCGCACCGATCATAGAGCTGACATCCAGTACCTCGGAATCGGACTTTGGCACCCCGGCGGGCAAGCTGAGCGACAGAGAGCAGGTTGCCATGCAAGTCAGGGACGAATAGGATGCGCTGCAAGATGGCGGTGCTGTGGTGTGCGTTAGCTTGCATGTGGACAGGGATGGTGCTGGTGCCGGTGGCAAGGATGCTGCTGTGGTCACCTAGGATGACTTGGATGGGTGACACGAGAGTGGAGATTGTGCGTGCAGAGTGCACTAGGGCATTGATCTGCGGCTCGAGGGGCTCGGATTTGGAGAGGGTGCTCCGGAACACTTCGTCGATAAGGTGAATGATTCTCTGCTTGCCTTTGCCTTCATAGCGGACTGACAGTTTGTTCCAGCATTCCTGTGCAGATGTAGCATCTAGGATGGAGTTCAAGGGCTCATCCCTTAGGGTGAGCGTTATCTGCGCACGGGCCTCACGGTCTTTGTAGGACCAGTTGGCAAATGCAGCAGGGTCTGCTGTTGGATCAGGCTTAGTGGCTGAGCCGTTGATGATGGACCAGAGGTCCCTGAGGTCAAGGACCATTTGGACGCAATATTTCCAGAATGCGAAGTTACTTCCATTGTCATTAAGAAAAGGGATTTCGTAGTGAGATGGGTGCCCTGTGGAGCTGGTGACACTTGTTGTCGTGGCTCCTGTGGGAGGAGCATTTCCGCCTTGTGACGGGGACGTGGTGGTCGACGCGCTCATGTTGGGTAGCAGGTAACTGTGTGGTTGTGAGGAAATGTGATTGTCTGTGGGCTTAGGAGCGGGCAGGTCTCATAATCTGTTGGAATATGGGCTCAGTCTTTGAGAGAAAGACTGTATATTTAGTGTATCTACCTGTTGGAATATGGGCTAGGTAGTACACATTAGTGAAAGTAAAGGAGGGACGAGAATGGTAATGCTACTGACCTCAGTCTTCGAGAGAAAGACTGAGGGACTACTGGCAGACAGTATCATACTATAAGTATCCGTAATGAGGGTGATGTCCGGGTGAAAATAATTTTGTACTGAGCTGAGATGCATCAGGATTCAGGACGATCAGGTCGTCCATCTCAATCTGGTCCTGCCAGCCCGGCCATTGGCATGCCGCAGCGTGTGGCTGCACCTCCTCCAACAGGATGTGGCTGAGCGTGCAAGTTGTGGTGGTGCTGGTGCTGGTGCTGGTGCCAATGCTGGTGCTGGCAGGGGCCAGTGTTGCCCAGCACGAGAGAAAAGACCCCTCTGCTTGAGTTTGAGGTGAGGGAGGGGGGGCAGGGGCAGATGTGGCAGAGTGCGTGAGTCATGGTGGTGGTAGTGGTGCCGGCAGTGCCAGTGGTAGTGCCAATGCCAGTGCCAGCTGGCAGGGGCTGGTGTTGCCCAGCATGAGAGAAAAACCCCCTCTGCTTGAATCTGAGGTGAGGGAGGGGCAGGGGTTGTGTTGTGTTGTATTGGTGGTGTTGTTGTCACTTGGGCATCTTGAGCACTCTTAGGGAAACCAAGGGTGTGTTTGATGTGTCAGTCACAGATAGCAAATGATGGTGGTGGGTGTGGGGGAATAGGAGGGGTGGCACAGGGTGGTGGATGAAGTGGATGGAAAGACAGATGAAATAGTGGGTCGTGCTTCTGAATGAGAAGACAACATGGGCATGGCAGGCTGCAGCATGACAGGGTTTGATGATGGAGTCAAGGGGCATGTTGGTTGATGATATTCCCATAACCGCTCTCTTTCATGATCCATAGATGACTGCGAGACTACCAAAGATTGCAGTGAGAGCATGCATGCCCTGTAACTGTTGCTGATATTCTCAAAGTTGAAGTTGCCATTGGACCTGACAAACCAAAAAAAAAGGAGCCCAGGTGCACGTTGAAATAGGACTCATGTAAGATGTAGTAGGTGGCAAACTTGCCAAACCAAACCCTGCCAAATCTACAAGAGAATTATGATGAGATTGGAGATGGATGGGCAAATGCAACTCACATGAACACTACTTGATCAGGGCGATTGATTTGTAGAGGTGTGGTGCAAATGCAAAGGCAGTGGGAACACCGACAATCGCCATGCTTGCTTCATGAGACTCCAAGAGAAGTTCCAGAGGGGTGTGGGATGAACACGCTGAACATGGAGTCCAGTGCAGACAATGTCATTGAGGGTCAGGATGTGGACCAGACTGGGAAGTTGTGGACATGCATGTGGTAGGAGGTGCTGGTGCTGATATAGATGTGGAGGAGAGGGTGGCAATGGATGACCATCATCAGGCACAGCGTCATAGGTTGGGATGAGGTGTAGTTGCAGTTGTGGTTGCAAGTGTGAGTTATTGAGAGAAGACCTAGCTGGTGTCCCTTGGAAGGTGCTTGCCATCCATGCTGGTGGCAGTGGGGGCTGGGACTGAGATTGAGCTGGAGTGGTTGGTGGAGCAGGTGAAAATAATCTATTCTGGAATGTGAGAACTGAAATTGGCAGTAGGCTACGCACCACCAGTCCTCTGCCACTTCACAGGTGGGCCAACATCCATTAGGACCCTGCATATCCTGCATGTTGCTGGGTACTAGTAAGGTGCTTGCCATCCATGCTGGTGGCGGTGGAGGCAGGGACTGAGATTGAGCTGGAGTGGTCAGCAGAGCAGGTGAATAATCTATTCCGGAATGTGAGAACTGAAATTGGCAGTAGGCTACACACCACCAGTCCTCTGCCACTTTGCAGGTGGGCCAACATCCATTAATATATTAGGACCTGTGTATCCTGCACATTGCTGGGTACTAGTAAGCCACCCAAGGAGATCCACAAGTTGTTTCAAGCACCAAGTAATGGTTTAATGAAACACAAAACATCATATCTTGGTTAACAATCTAGTATCAACTTATTCCAAAACATTGACACAACCTCAGCTCCTATGTCATCCCACACTGCCTGTTCCCCATCTGCAGCTAGCAAGTCTTGATATTCCTTCATTTCATCATGTATTTCCTCCACTTGAGTTGAGTTCCAAGCAGCAATGTCTCCAATGTTATTTCTCCATGCAAACTTCATGACTTGTAACTCTTCAAATTGCACTGCTCCCAATTGAGCATGGCACTTCATTGCAATCTCACCACCACCAGAGAAAAGGTGCTTGCAAGGAACAGAGGAGGCTTGGCATGCAAGAAAATCAATTGTGACATGGTGGAGGGTGGTATATTGGTGTCCATTATTCTGTAAGGATTCAGTAATCAATATTATTGAGCACATCATAGCCACATACCTGCCACCATTCTACAATGTCAGTATCTTTCATGACATCTGAGGGCAAGTCCTTAAGATATCAGTGTAGCTCTTCCTGCCATCCCTTATCCTCCTGCTGGCACGACAGCAATGTGAGCCAATGGCAATTGAAGTCTGAAAGAATTGAGGCTTCTGTTGTTGGATTTCTAGGAGCAGGTTGAGTCAACATTGGGTCCACATTTGGTTGGCTCTTGTAGTAGCATTCCATCTAGGCATGAATACAAATCAGATGTCGTATCAGCCAAAAAAATGGATAAGTTATACCACATCTTCAAGTATTTTCTGAGCCTTGTCTTGCCAATCCTTTGCAAAGGCATTCCCTGCCTTGTGTTTAGCTTCTTGTTCTGCCAGACCACCCCACACAAGCTTGATATAGGCAAGTTTAAAGTATGGGTGTAGAGCTAGTACAGATGTTAGAGCGTCCAAGTCATTCACAATGCCCAAGGGAGACATACCAAGGGCAAGGATATAGGCAGGCTTTTCATCAAATCATGAATAGTACTTCTTTAACTTTGCAAGCCCATCATTAATTGCCGTTTGATAAGCTGAGAAGTGTTTGTCATCGTGTTTCGCTTCCCAGGTGGTTTGGAGCTCTTCAATTGCAGGAAGAGCTTGCCACAGGGTTGGACACTTCTCTGCAGAGAAATATTGCTGGATTCTGTTAGAATCCTTGTAACATTGAAGGATGGTTAGTTGCTACAGGAGACAGGTAACATCCACATACAGCTAAAATTTTGGATGCTTCTTTCACCCTTTCCCAATCCCTCTCAGAAACCTCAAATGCAGACCATGGGATGTGTTTGACAATTCGTCCTTCATGTTGAATGGTGGTGATGGGGCCATAGTGTTAAGGCTCAAGGGGCCTTCTGGCACGACTTGTGCCAGTCTTGAAGAATATGAGCAAGGGAAGAGATCACATGCTATGGCAATGGCATGAGATCCTAGCGAGGTACTTTCAGTGACCTCGGTGATGTAAGATGATAAGCTAAGATCTTGGAGCTATGCAGAGTCACTTGACTCGTGACCTAAGGCATACTGAGCTAAGTCGTTGCAGCCAACTTAGAGATGCGTGGGAGTAAGCTAGAATGCCCGAGCAAGGGCAAGGGCAGAACACAAGGTAGCAGCGACTCAAGATGGCAGCACTTGAGTCACAAAGGCAGGGGAAGTGGGGCAAGGTCAAGTCTCAATTGTGAAACTAAGTCAAGCTTAGGGCTTGACTGTGCATAAGGTGGGCTCCTATAGACACCCTACAGGGAATCACATGCAACTACTACCGAGTCATAATGAGGGTAGTAGAATGTTCCAGTGAGTTCCATATCTAAATATAGTATGGGAATGAGTCAGAGCAAGTCAGGAGCTAAGTACAGTAGCTAACTGATCCTTAGATCAGTCAGTGTGAGTTACAAGCCAAGATGGTCATTGTAAGCATGTACAGTAAACAGCTTAGTCAGCAGTACGGAGAGTGGTAAGCATAGTATGGTAAGCAAGGAAGGCCAGTCCAGTCAGTTTGCAAGGGAAGTTGTAACACATAGTGATGATTAGCACAGGAAACAAAGAGATTGATGGCCTTTTCATCAAATATTAACCATGGGAATTGGAAGCAAAGAGAGTACCATACCTGATGGAGCTTGTATGACACGCTCAGCATTCAATATGCAGTTCCCCACCTTACATTGCTGTGAAGAGGGATGCTGAGGGTGTTAACAAGTCCACATTTGAGCTGAAGCTTTTCAAACTCATCAATGCACTGCCCAGATGACTGAATCTATAAAACAAGTTAGAATTTGGGATAGGGAAAACAAGACAAAGACAAACCTTGATTGTGAGTGTTCAGATAACTGCAATGACATTGAGTGAACCATTGAGAACACAGTTGTTGGGCAGGGATGGATCAAACTCCCAAATGGCAGTGGTAGTTTCCACAGCTGCAATCTTTGTGATGTGGTCCATCACATCGATGTTCACCAGGTTGATGATGTGACCAAGGCATCTGTAATACAGTCAGCAGGTCTTTGATAAGATAACAGAAGACTTATGGTAGCTGGTTCTCATTTGCAGACCATTGGGGAAGGTTTCTTGTTGGTGTATATCTTCAATTGTTTCACACTTGGTTGTGTTACTTGATGTGTTATCAAGGGTGACAGTGAGCAACTGTGGTCAGATGATCAGAATGCTGTTTTCAATGTGTTTGTGTTATATACCTTTGACTGATGCTTTTCCATTATCCCTACCTGGTCACACACTCCTACAAAGTATCGCCCCAGGTTTTCCCCACTGTGATCACCCAATATTGATTGAAAGCCAATAACCTCTGATCACATCTTCCATTTCCCATCCTTTATCTCAATCCAATGTGCTGTCATGCTGAGGAATGCTACCTTTGTTGTATTAACTGTCCAGCCATCTGCGGTTGTTGAGATTAACCCAGGGGCTGCCTTGATTATTGTTGGTAAGTCAGTAATATTCTATCCAATGGATAGTATTGTGTACCTTGATATCTGCTTTCAGATTACCCAACCAATGTACAAACTCATTATGTAGATGATTGATGACATCATGCATGCTCAGCAAATCAGATGTTGTCGATTTTGGTTGCATTGCAACTAGACAATTTTGAAACATTGTTTTGTTTGCAACTGTGAATGACTGGTGAACCAGTGAGGTATATTTTATGCACTTTTGACTGTAAGTCTTACCTGGTCATCAGTGGCAATGAACTGAGTAACCACATGAAGCAGGTTCTTGCGAGTGAACACTGGTGGTCCTATTACCTTCTTTATCATAGAGTCTAACATTCCTTGTCTAGATACACCCTTTCCCTTTTGTGCATTTTCCATCTCATTCCAAATTGTCCATGGGATTGCCCAATGTTGCTCAGGTATGTTTGCCTCCTTGCATAGCTCCTGATAGAGCTTGTAATGCTGATGGATATGTGCATGACAGGATGAGTTGCTGCCTGTGTGGAATGCCTTTCACTTTCCTTCTCTCTTGATGAACACTGTGTTATCCCTTTGAATTTTTGTGAGTTTCTTCCCATTTTAAATTGTCGGATGACTTACTTGCATGGCTTACACCACTGTCCATTTAGGGACAAAGTTGTCCCATCTTTCTGGAGGAAGTTTACCAAGACTGTATCACTGAAGATGAGGTGAAGGTCCTTTGCCTGGTCTTTTTTGGTTGACACCTCCATGTCAATGGATATACAGTGACACATTTCTGGCCCATCACCCTTCATACTGGTTTGTTAATCTTCATATCATAGGATAGTCTCCAAATTCATACCTCTTCATCAGACAACCTTGTGCCACCCTCATCATCATTGGACACAACTTCAGGTTCATCATCAAGTTTAGCATCAACCATGTTCACCTTGTCTAGCAGTGATTAGAGATTGTCAAGGGTATACAAAACCCTGGGGGTATGTGCAAGGGGTACATGGGGGTAAGGGTAAGGGTATAGGTTATAGTACCCTTATTATACCCCTACCCTTGAGCAGGGTATTTCAAACCCTAGGGGTATTTGTGAAGGGTATGAAGGGGTGGAGGGCCATTAGCAAAATAACCAGAGACTAGACCATGCAGCTAGTGATAACTGAACTAGAGCTGCCTAGTAATGTTTTGCTAATCATTTGTTGCCACCATATCACCACCTGCTATTGCATTTCCACTACATTGCCACCATTGTTATGCTTTCTCTCATTTCCTTATTCATGCCTATCTATTGCCCCATAATCATCTCAAACCCTCAACTTGACTATAATGCTGGACTCATATGCTCATTAGGCAGTTTACTCTTGCACCCACCCCTGACTATATAAGGTAGCCTAGACTAGCCCTGTAACTCTAGACTTGTTCTTCTTATATCAATACTGAGCTCCACTCTGGCCCTTAATGGCTATTAGCCCTTCTTCTCATCTTGTGAACCCCCTAATCCTTAGGCCAATTGCCTAACTCCTAAATTCCCTGTACTAAATAAACCCTTGACTTAGGGTGGTATGCCTAAGGGGACTGCCACTATGCCCAGCCTTGAGCCTGAAGCTTGCAGTGTTTAAGTCTACACCTTGACTTAGCAATAGACTAACACAATATGCCCAGCACTTAGGTGTAACAACCATGTTTAGGTCACCACCAGTTATCACCATGTGCCCCCATATTACTAGCACATCCACATAGCCACTGCATCCACTGCTGGTCACTGCCATGTGTCACCACACTGCCAGCACATTTACACAGCCATTGCATCACCACAATGATTACATGCCACTGTGGTGCCACTAGTCACCCTTGCATCATTAGGACTTCTTACATTAGGCAATATGGTCCCTTGAGCACATAGGGTGAATTGAGTGTGGCCTTCCCAAATGTATAGTCTCATCTTAACACATTAATGGCATAGCCATGCATACCCCTAAGCAATACCCTGGGGGTATTTTATACCCCTCTAACCCCCCTTCAACCCCTACCCCTACCCTGCAAAAACCCTTACCCTTTGTGAGGGTAAGGGTTTTAGGGGGGTAGGGGTAAGGGTAGCAAGTTTATACCCCAGGGTTACCCCTGTCAATCTCTAGCAGTGATTGCTTTGGGCATTTCCTATGTGGCCTATGGGGTGAATCAACATCAGGGGATCCTTCGCTGTCTGACAAGACTTCAGGTTTTCATTTGTGGGTAGTTTGCACTGTCTGACTCTTTTTCAGCTTCCTTGTGATGGCCTTCAGAGGTTTCCTGGTTTTTGTAGTTGCAGGGGCCATCTTTTGTGATAGCGGTTGGCATGAATGCCTTTCTGTCTTTTGGGTGCCAGTGTGTTGTTTGGTAGTTTATTTGTACTGTTTGTAGTACTGTTTGCAGCATGTACTGCTTGTGGCATAGTCTGTTTATAATAGTGGGCTTCTAATATACACACAGGGACCTGTCCACTGTTGGTGGGCAGGCTCATGTTAGTGCTGAAAAGACCAGTTAAAACTGGTCTTAACCAGTTTTATGCAGTTTTTTTGAAATCTTCATAACTGTTAGACTGTTAACCAGACATGTCCAAGAATTGGCTTAACTGGAACTGGAAGTCTGGTCTCTTGTGGTTAAGTCCAGCTCAGTTCCAGTTAATTTTCCAGTCTAGTAAACTGGACCTTGAAACACTATCATCAGCCTTTGTGCAAAAAACTTGTCAGGACTTGTACAAGCTTGTACAAGTCATGAAAAGCCAAAAAGTGACAAGTTGACAAGCCAGGTCCAAATTCTCACAAGTCCTATGTTTTCAGGACTCAACCAGCCATGACAAGTTCACAAGTTGAAAAGTTCACAAGCAGAAACTTAAAATGAAATGAAATTGAGATTTGCCAGATCAATCTTGGCTCCAGCACAGCTGCAGGTATCCCACACCCAAATGTACCTGTACTAGTACCTGCCTGCAGCACAGGTACCCCCACTGGTATCCTATGCCTGACAGTGCCCACCCATGCACATCCACTGTTCTGGTGCATGTCCACATTTTCAGCACACATCCATTGTTCTCACTTGCAGTTGATAATTTACAAAATATATTTATTAAAGTATTTCTAACTATCTAAACAAAAAAATACCCTCACTGCCAGTGGATGTGTGCTTTGATACACATCAGTGCAGGGGAATTCCTGCTACCTGCTACAGTGCTGCCCATTGGGTGGAGAGCTGCTGGCACACGCTTTGGGGCCAGGGACTTGAATACATGTGGGCATGTGGGCATGTTGCCTGCTGCACCTGCTTGTCAGGGGGAGTGCTGCCAGCATAGTTGGGCACTAGAATATGCAATGGTGCATGGGGGTGTTACCCACTGCACCTGCTCATCTGGAGGAGGGCCACCAACACATTGACAGTCAGGCACTCAGATATGCACTGGCACACAGGGATGTTTCCCACTGTGCCTGTTCATTGGGGCAAGGGCAGATACACACCAGTGTGTGGGGGCATTGCCCACTGTGCCTGCTTGTTGGGAGGAGGGCCATCGACGTGTTGACAGCTGGGCACTTGGATACACACTGGCATGTGGGGGCATAGAGTTGCCAAAGCATTGGGGATGGACATTTGAATACACACCAGCACATTGACAGTCATGGCAAGGGGGGCTGTGGAAGCAATTGGGGAGTGGTGGAGATGTGTGGTGGTGAGGACAGAGAAATGGTCAAGGAGTGAATGCCAGTCAATTTGCCACATGACAATGGACAAAGAAAAAAACAAGACATGAGCAAAGTTATAGAAAAAAATAATAATAATGTACTGACCTGTGTGCCTAGGCATGAACCCTCAGACATGCTGGGTGCATGCATTGATGATGGGTGACTGTGCAACAAAGAACACACTTGTGGCATGTGGTGCTGTGGCAGAAGAGTAAGAAAGGAGAAGAAGAGAAAGGTACATATGGATTTGTGTGAAGTACCATCTTCCTCATTGGGATATGCACTCACTGAGCAGTTCAGCTGGTTGGTGTTGCTACTACTGTGGTTTTCATGGGAAAAATGAATGTATTGTGAGGCAGGGAATGGTCATAGAGTGCAGGAACGTGTAGCCACAGCTGCAACTGAGTTTGGACTTGTCAGTTTTTTTTCCAACACAACACATGCAAATACTTGCAGCCCCAAATTTTTTTCCACTTTCAAACATGTCCCCCACCACCTCAATCTCAATCTCAACCCCTTCTCCCCATCCAAATGGGATGTGAGGGATATTAATTTTTGGTACCCTTCCACTCAGCAATGTGTACATACCATTCTCTCCTTTTTTTCTTATTATTCTGCCACAGTGCCATGAGTGCAACCTTTGTTGCACATTCACCCATCATCTATGCACATATGCAGCATGTTTGAAGGCCACACCTAGGCATACAGGTCAGTGCATAATTGCTTCTATTTTCTATAATTTCACTCATCTTTTTTTTTTCTCTTTGTCCATCATCTGTGATTGGCACTCACTCTACCACACCTCAACTGCTTTGCTGCCCTTGCTGGTGCATGTCTCCACCATGCTCCAACTGCTCTCACAGCCCCCATTGCTGCAACCATCAACATGCTGATGGCCCTCCCACTGACAAGCAGATGCAGTGGGCAATGCCCCTGCATGCTGACCTGTATTTAATTGCCCAGCCCCAATGCACACACCAGCAGCACTCCCCCCAATGGATAGGTGCAGCAGGCAATGCCCCCGTGTGCCAGTGCTATTCAAGTGCCCAATTGTCAACACACTGGTGGCACTGCCCTCAACAAGCAGGCACAGCAGGCAACACCCCCATATGCTGACCTGTATTCTGCTGCCTGGCCCCAATGTGCACACCAGCAGCTCTCCCCTGACAGGTTGCTGGTGTGTATTCAAGTGCCTGGCTGTTAACATGCTGGCAGCCCTCCCCATGACAAGCAGGTGCAGCAGGCATGTGCCGGCGCATATTCAACTGCCCAGCCCCAACACATGTGCTGGCAGCTCTCCCCCAATGGGCAAGTGCAGCAGGCAACATCCCCACACACCTACCCATATTCTGCTCAATGTGCATGCTGGCAGTTCTCCCCATCTTCTAGCCTTTTTATTTAGATAATTGGTATTAGTACTACTAGATAATTAGTATTGAATAATATATTTTGTGAGCTGGAACAATGGATGTGCACAGGAATAGGGAATGGTGCATGAGAATGGTGGGGTGCACAGGAATATTGAATGCTCATGGGAATATTGGGTGCACATGGGAACAGCGGATGTGCATGGGCACCCAGGCACTGGCACATGGGAAGGACATGCTGGTACAGCTGAGTGTGGGATACTGTGTCCAGGTACAGGTACCTCAGTTGAGTGTGGGATACCTGAAGTTTGATTACTTAATTTAATACTGCTTGTCAGCTTGTCAACTTTCTGGTACTTTCTGTCTTGTGCTGACTTGTGAACTTGTTAACAAGCTGAAAAGCAGTGAAAAGTGGTGAAAAGTGGCAACAAGTCCACAAGCATTTTGTGCATTGGCTGATGCCACTGAGCAGCCATCATGCCCAATCATCTTGCTGGAAGTTGCCATAGATCTGAAGGTACTGCTCCAGCCACTGATTGGTGCACTCTGATTGTCCATCAGTTTGAGGGTGATATGCTGTGCTGATGTTCTGTTCCACATCCAACAGGCAGCAGAGTTCCTTGGTGAATTGTGAAGTGAAGCAGGGGTCCCTGTTGGAAACCACCTGCCCAGGGATTCCATAGTGTGGGAATACTTGTTGGGCATAAAGGGTGGCCACACCCACTCCCCCAATCATCTTATTGCATGGGAAGAACAGTGCAGCCTTTGTCACATTGTGGTCTGTTATGGTGAGAATTGAGTTATACCCTCCTGATAGGGGGAGGTCAGTGATCAAGTCCAAGGCAATCATTGCAAAAGGGGTGTTGGTCTCCTGGGTGGTGATGGGAAAGGGGGGAACATGGGCTTTGTTGGTTCTGGGCTTGGTCACTTGGCAGGTTGTGCATCCCTTGACGTACATGGAAACAAACCTTCTTATTCCTGGCCACTAGTAATCACAGGCAATTGCCAAGAAGGTATTAGCAATGCCTGGGTGTCCTGTGAGTGCATGGTTATGGTACCCTGACATGAGTTTCTGTCTCAAACCCCCTGAGTCAGGGACCACCAACTGCCCATTGCATACCCATCCATCCCCCTCTCAGTTTAGTGACTTTAGTCCATGTTCCTCCTTCCATTCTTCCATCAGCATTTCCAATCCTCACTGGGCATCACATACCTTCTGTTCTAGGGTGCTTAGGGAAAGGGCACAACAGAACAAGTGACCTGGCAGCACCACCACATTTTCATTATCATTTTTGCCCTCATCTAGCCCTGGTCATCATGACAAGTGATCTGCTTGGTTTGTTGCTCCTGGTTTGTGAATCAGCTTGAAGTGGTATTCTGCCAGTCATGGGATATATCTGGCAATGCACCAATTGAGCTTCTGGGGCTGCTGGTAATACTAAAGATTTTTGTGATTGGTATAGACCTGCACCACATGCTTTGATCCCAGCAGGATGTGTCGCCAGTGTTTCAATCCTTTTACCAGTGCCAGGAGCTCTTGGTCATACATGTCATACCCTCATTCCATAGGGATAAGTGCCTTCAAATAGTACCCCACTGCTTGTGGTCTCTTCCCTTTGGGTTGGTATAGGATTGCTCCCAGGGCATATTGCAAGGCACCCACTTCCAAGATGAATGGCTTGTTGTAGTCCAGCTGTTTCAACACCAGGTTGCTGGTAATTATCTTCTTCAATGTCCATATTGCCTCCATGCACTCCTTGGTCCAGACAAACTCCACTCCCTTTTTGGTGAGTCACTGTATGGGTCTGACAATACTGGCATAGCCTGGGACAAAGGGCCTTTGGTAATCAAAGATGCCCAGGGTGCTGTGCACTTGTTTGAGGTTGTGCAGCTCCTCTGGCCATTCTGCCAACCTGTTGTGCTTAGTGGGGTCAATTCTAATGATCCCCCCTTCTATCCTTATTCCCAGGTAATCCACCACTTGTTGTTTGAAGTGGCATTTACTGAGTTTGAGAAAAAGGTCCTCTTGCACAATTCACTCCATTACTTCCCTTACAATTTGGTGATGCAAGGTGAGATCATCCTCTGTCACCACCAGAATGTTGTCCATGTACACAAAGAGCTTCCCTGGGTATTTGTCCTTCATGGGCTTCAGTATTCAATCCATGGCTCATTGGAAAGTTGCTGGAGCATTGGTCATTCTGAAGAACATCATGGTGGGTTGGTAGAGTCTGCTAGGGGTCTTGAATGTGGCCTTCCACTGGTCTTCAGGTGTGATGTGGATGTTATTATAGCCATCTTGTACATCCATAGTAGTGAAGAGAGTTTTCCCATGGAGTTCTTTCAAGATTTGTTCAATGTGTGGCATTGGGTACATGTTGTGCTCCATTCATTGATTCACTTCTCTGTAGTCTTGTATTGGTCATAGCAAACCATCTCTCTTTTTAATGAAGAAGAATGGCACTCCCCACTTGGACTGGCTGTCTTCAATGCACCCCAGCTCTTTATTCTTCATCACAAATTCCTGCTCTGCCTGCATTTCTGCCCAAGTGAGGGGGTACACCTTCATGTTGATGAAGTCTGGTGCACCAGGCTTGAGCTTGATCACATGATCTTCTGGCCAGGTTGGCAGAAAGCATCACAACATGCATTCCAAAAATAGTCACTCAAAATGCTGGTAATGGGCCGGCAAACTGGTAAGGTCTTCCTCCAGTTGTTTGTTCTTGTTTGTCTCCAAATTTTTGGATAGTCTGGGGAATGGGTGGACATAGCATATCACTTCATCCCCTTCTTCCCACATCTCATCCCTCTGCATGGCCACAATTATTCACACCCATGTTCTCTGCCTGGCCCATTTGAAGAGGGTGGTCTCTATGTGCACTGGTGGTCCTTTGATGATTCCTTGCCCCCAATCTATGCTGGGGTTGAACTCCCTGAGCCAAGGATACCCTAGGATCACATGATTGCTGCCTAGGCTTGTGACATAGAATCACTGCAGTGCCTCTTTTCCCCCCTTTTTGATCCTCAAGAGGCAATAGCTGGTGAGTACTCCTGCCTTGTTTTCTGAGCCATCCACATTGAACACCCATCTTGGTTCAGGCAGCTTCCTCAGGCCAATCCCCAGGTGTTGGTCCATGTGTTGATTCATGAAATTTTTGGTAGTGCCACTGTCTATGAGTGCATGTTCATCAGTGATTCCTTTGGCACATGTAAAGGTAAACAGTACTTCAATTGCACTGGTTTCACTGATATACATGATACATATTCTTTGCACCCTAACCCATGCTGAATGGTGAGAGTGATTCAAAAACCCTGAAGAAGCAATGCATCCAACAAGTCATCCCTCTCCTTTTGTTCCATTTGGTGAATCTTTTGGGCCATCCCACTAATTTCTGCAGTGGGTCCTTTGTCTTCCTTTTCTTCTGCCTTTGTGATGCATGCACTTAGGCATCAGCATGGGTTAGGGTAATCCACACAGATCATGGGTGTGGGTACTGATGGATACAGGTGTGGGACACCACTTGGTCTCCCATGACCACCCTGTGACCACCCCATGACCCACCCCTAAGCTCTTTCTCATTAGTCACAACTGACTGCCCCTCAAAGAACCTTTTTCTCATTAATTGACTACTATGACTAGTCAAACAATCACTACAGTACAATCAACTGTTCCTCACCTAGTCAGACTTTCAGATGTCCAAAGCTGTCCTTTGCACCTTCTGAACCCCTCTGCCCATGCTCATGGATACAAACCTGAGTGCCATATGTTGCCACTCCATGTTGTGGCACCCATTCCAGCTCCTGTGCTGGTGATTAGTGTTTTAAGGTCTGGTCTGGTCTGGTTTTTTGACCCTAAAAAGGTCAACCAGGACCAGGACCGGTTGCCACTGTCATCAATTTCTGGTCAACCAGGACTAGGACCAGGTAGGACCAGTCCTTATTGGTCCTTTCCTGGTCCTTTAACTGGTCCTAACCAGTCTTTTTGCAGACCACACAACAAAAACAGATAAAATTTTTATTTATAGCATTCTATATACTACATAGACTTTACAGTAACAGAAGACAGGTAAAATAATAATATAGTAGGAAGAGGGGAGACCAATGGAGAACTACCAATGAACATGCGGCACAGAGTGTAGAAGGATGCAGTGCAGGAGGGAGTGCCGGTGCTGCACATGAGGATGCTGTGGTGGTGGCAGGTATGAACAGTCACTGCTGTGCCCACAGCTGGTGCTGCTGCTGGTGAGCCTGTGTCACTGCTGCTGCTGTGCCCATGTTGTTGCCACCCCATGCCCATGTCATCACCGTGTTGTTGCTGCCACTGTGTCTGTGTCATTGTCATCATTGCTGCTGCCATGTCTGTGTCATTGCTGCCACTGCACCTGTGTAGCTGCCACTGCTGCATCTGTGTTGTTGCTGCTGCTGCATCCATGTTGTTGCTGCCACTGCATCCATGTCATTGTCGCTGCTTCTGTGTTCATGATGTTGCCACCACTGCACCTGTGTCACCACCACTGCTGCATCCATGTTGTCACCACCACTGCATCCATGTTGTTGCTGCTGCTGCATCCATGTCATTGCCACCACTGCATCCATGTCACTGCTGCCACCAAGTTTGTGTTGTCTCTGCTGCTGTGCCTGTGTTGCCACCACTGCTGCCACTGGTGGTGTTGCTGGTGTTGGCATTGCTGCCATCGTCGCCACCACTGGTGATACTGTTGCTGTTGCTGTCTCGCATTGGAAGCAGGGGTGGGGGCTGTGCATTGTCAAAAACCCTCCGTCTCATGTTGGAGTGAGGAAGGGGGTGTCTTTAGTCAGTAATGTTTTGAGAAGTGATAAGTATTACAAACATACCTTGTGCCTTGCACACGAGCACCACTGTCAGACCCTCATCGAGTTGTGCGAGGTGGTGGTCCAGTTGAGTGAGCAGTGTGCAGGTGCCCTAGCCAGCACAGGGTGGAGGCATGAGTGGCAAGTCTGTTGAGGCGGTACTTGAGGTGGGCAAGCAGCATGGAGGTTGATAGCAAGGGCAAAAGACAGCACACCAAGCAGGCACATGTGGGGACGTGGTGTGACAGGCTGGTCACAGGTGGGCCAGTTGACACGCCGCTTAAGTGCAGTGAGCAGTGCACAGGTGTCAAAGACAAAGGAAACTTGCTGAATTCATACTGAGTGCTGATTATGGTGTCTGTTGTTGCCCACTGTGGCAGCTGCTGAGGCAGAGGTGGTCCTGTTGTGAACCAGTCTCAACCAGTTATGTCATGGTTGAGCTTTTATCCATGGGAATCAAAGACTGCAACTGGGGGTTGGCAAAAAATGGTGCAACCACAACTGGTGGTCTGGTCTTTTTTTGGTCTGGTCTGGTCCAGTCCCCAGTCTTTTTCTGGTCCTATGAACCAGACCTTAAAACACTACCAGTGATTCCCCCAGGTGCACCTCAGTCTTCCCTGCCACATGAGAGCCCAAATTAGACCAATAGAGAACATACTGATGATGATGCTGTGTGACTGTGCCCTGGCAGCCCACTGAGTACAGCCAAAATCAGTGAGCAAGTGTTGTCACCATTGTGTATGAGGATCTGGCACAGCTTCACCTGCCATGTTCTCACTGTGGTTGAATCACCTTTTGTCTTGTCTCTACCACCACCTCCAGGTGCTTTCCCAGGAGTACCTCTCTTCCCACCACCACTCCCAGGTGTGCCAGGCATGTCTCCTGCTAGGTGCACTTTTACAACCCCCCACCATTCCCACCTCCTTCCTTGACACCACCTGTAATCCCTGGCCTGACACCTGTGCTGCCTTCATCATCTGTCATGCCAGCTCCCATATTTAGTCAACCAACAATGCCACCCCCACTTTTGCTGCCAAATCCAACACTTGCACAAACAAATCCAGAAGAAGACTGTGCTCAAGTACTCCAAACCTAACTTATCCCTGTCATGTCCCTTTGTTCCCTCTGCCTGGTGTAACCCCACCATTCCCACCCCTTTCTGTGACACCACCTGTAATCCCTGCAAAAGTTCAACAGCTTGGCCAAACATCCACCTTCCCCTTGCTGCAAGAGGTGGGAGTGATGGAGTAGGTGTGCCTGCCTACCTCAGCTAAATCAATATTGACCCACTGACGTTGGTGTAGTGGGAGGCTAGGGTGCAGATTTGCAGTGGTGATTGGGAAAGTTAATGATGGCACAGGGGTACCTGACTCTGCAAGTAGCTGGCCTCACTTGAATCGAGACTGTACTGTACCATACTACATGTAAATACAACTACTGAACTAGTGAACATTGAAACTTTCATGTCCACCATGTCCAAAAAAAAAAAGGATGGTAACCAGTCAGCAACCAGTTCAAAGTCTGTTAACTCTCTCACATCAAAGGCCAGCTTCAGCTCAACTCTAAAAAAAGGCAAATGAAAGGCAGCTGCTGCCCTCAGTGCAGTGCAATGAAAGAAGACCAAGGTATCAAAAGAGGATAACATTGACAGCTCAAGTTCTATGACATCTGGTCCTGACATGGTCAAGCTCACTTTGAAACAACAACGTGTGGTGAATATAGATAGCGATAGTTCTGATTCCAACTCCAGCACCTCTGACGTTGAGAATTCTGAGGTTGAACTTGGTAAGTGTACTGAACTAAACATTGCCAATGAAAATTTACCTTCAAATCAGAATGCTTGTCAAAAGATTGGAAGTCCCCAGTATATGCCTTCTTTCACCCAATCCCTGTGATAGCCTATGTGGACATGCAATGATGCCATGAGTTCAAGTGTGCAGTGCGTGGATACAAGTATATTGCTTAACAGTATGTCAATAAAAAAGATAGGTCCTCTACAGGAAACATGGTCAAACACGCAAAGCAATGCTAGGGCAAAGATGCTTGGATCACAGCCAACCAATGTGGGAGTGTAGCAGAGGCCAGGTCTGGTGTAACAATGCAGATTGCTTCCTCTGGTTCTATCACAGCTGCCTTTGAATGAACAGGAAAGGGAAAAGTAACATACTCTCACTGAATGCACATCAAGACAGAGATTAAGTATGTTGAAGAACTGTTGACAAAACACTGACAATTGACTTGTTACTGTAGAGCTGAAATTGTCCATTGGGTTGCAGAAAGTTGCCAACCCTTCAAAATTGTAGAAGACCACAGGTTTCAGTGTCTCATGAAAATGGGAAGACCAGAACTCTACATACCTTCAGCAACCACAGTATTGCATGATGTGAAGCTGGTATTTGCAAGGACTCATGAGCAGATTGCAAAAACCCTGCAGGCACATCATATTAGCTTAGGCAGTGAAAGATTTTAACAGAATGTTTGCAGGAGTACAACAGTAAAATCAACTTTGCGACAGACGCATGGACATTGCCAAACCACTATGCCTACATTGCCCTGACTGCACATGTTGAAGTGAAAGGGGAGCCAACATTGATTGTGCTTGATGTGGTCGAGGTCCCAAAGGTACTTGTTGCCACTTACCAGCTGTTAAAACTGACTACATTATTGTAGTCACACTTGGGGCTGAATCTTGCATTGGCACTTGCTAGAATCTTGAAGGAGTTTGGGATTGAGGACAAGGTCAGTGAATTGGCAAGCATCTCTCTGTGGTAATTTATGTCAGTAACAGATCCTCTGTGTAACCTGTGATAACACATCAAATAATGATAAAATGATGGAAGCGCTTGGAGACTTACTACCTGCCTTCACCACCAGCAACTGCACACAATGCTTCACTCATATCTTGAATCTTGTTGCAAAGGCATTACTTAAACAGTTTGATGTAGGAATAAAGCTGGAAATGGACAATGGCCTAAATGACAAAGAAGAGGAATTACTGGATTTGGCAGAAAATTTGGAAGCAGAAGAACTCACCACAGCTCAGGAAAACAACAAAGAGGGTGAGGATATTGATGAGGATGATGACTTGAAGGATTGCCAGTGGGTAGATGAGGTTGCAGTGCTGATGCCCGAGGAACAACGGAAGCTGCAAGAAAGCATATGCCCCATTAAAGCATTGTTAGTAAAGGTAAGTCATAAGAATATGAAACTTATCTGTAACCAAAAGCATATTTCCAGCTTTGGAAACTAGCCTTCAAGATCATACACTTGTTGACAATCCTCCTTCCAGCCTGGAGGACATGTCTCAAGGAGCTAGGATTGGCACTGAAGATCATGCCTTGTGATGTGATGACCAGATGGAATTCAACATTTGACATGCTAAGTTTTGCAGTCCAGTATTGGGAGGCAATTGAGCAAATGACCTCAGAGCACAAGAACAACCTCCACCAGTATGAGTTGATGGAGGATGAGTGGGCAATTGCTGGCAAGCTGTGTGACACATTGAAGGTACCCATGACATCTCACCTCTGAGTTGTGCCATGTTGACTTGTTATCAACAACAGATCCTCAAAGATGCTACATTATACTTCTTGCATGCGACTCCAAACCTCCCATGTTACCACTATGTTACTACTTATGCTACTATTCTCTTTCTACAATACAATTCTGTATGATAAGGCAAGGGATAGCGACTCATGACATGTACCAAATAGCCTACAAAGTACCATGTGTAGCGAGCACTTAAAAGGAGCATACTAGTATAGGACTTTTGTTAAGCTTGTTCTTCTGTAGCAATACTAGTCCTGTGATAACCAATCCTCTTCCTCTTGTGCATCACGTCTCCTTAGGCTCATTGCCTAACAACGATATGCGTGAGGACTACACGTAACATAAGAACAAGCTTCACGAAACTGGATACTCTCGAAGAGAACCTGCTGAATTGACTCGAGGACCTGGAACACCTCAAATGAGTGGAACAAAACATCCTCGCCAGACTCAGGATCCATCAGACCTACTGTTCCCAAACATGTGGGATGTTCCCCAATATTGAACATGAATTCCTCATACAACAATTCACGCTGTTGGAGGAAGAACAAACGAGACTAGCTGAAATCATTCGACAACTTTGCTCACTCATCCAAAGACAAGCTGGAGGATTGCTATAGCCCACACATCCTTGACAGTGCACACCTTCCACCATGATATCAACCCCCATTTCCTACTACTGCAAATACTGCTGCCGATGCTTCAAAAGAATGGATCCCAAAGACGAAGATTGGGAAGAAACAAGCCCTCTTTTGTAAGAAGGGTACGAAGTTGGGCACAAATGTTTTTGCCCTCTGGGATGGCTATTACGCACTGTACAGAGGTAGAATCTATCCCCTAGTCTATCAGAACGACATTTTCTACACCTTCAATCAGGATTGGAACGAATCGACACACAGGTTCAAAAACGGCCAGACAACTGGACTACCCCCAAACACAGCACTCAACCCAGACACCGACACCTTCGCAGGGGAGGATCTCACCTGCGAAGTCCTACAACCACTAATCTCAGAACTTGAAGCTACCACAAGCACCGAGACAATCAGAAAACTTGAAGACAACCCCACCGATACTTCTATTGAACCCCCAGAGACAGAACCAACAGACAACGAAGACATATTACCCCCAATCACCAGAATGTCAACTATTATCCTCATTCCCTCACAAATTATGACTTCCACAGCCAAAACTACTACCAGCCCAACGGGTGGTGGTGGCAGTGGTGGTGGCGGTGGCAGCAGCAGTGTTCCGGCACCCCCTGCACCTGGAGGTGGCAGTGGACCACCAGGAGGACCACCACCTGTCCAACCACAAGCAGCACCTCCCCCACCTGGAGGGAATGGACAACTTGAGGGCAAAGAACCCCCCATATTCAATGGGAATCGAATCAAGTCAGACAAATTTATGCATGCCCTCAGGCTTTACCAATTTTTGAATGGACATTCCCCAGTCATGGCAGACCTGGCTTGCAAAGTCGCACATGCATTGACTTACATTCAGGGACCTGCGGTTGCCAAATGGAAGCGAACGCAAGAAGAATGGATCATGCAACCAAATCTTATACCGATGCCACCCTTCCTGAATGTCTGGGAACAATTTGAACAGATGTTCATACAAGATTGGATGGACACCAATGAGCAATATCGCGCAGCAGCGGAACTCGACAAATTGAAGATGGTTGGAGATGATATAGACACCTACATCACCCAATTTGCCATGTGGGCTAGGAAGGCTCGATATCAAGAAGACGACCCCACAGTTCTAGAGAAGTTTAAACATGGACTTAATGTTAAACTCCTCGAGAACTGCATGAACTTAGACCAACCCCAGACCTGGGAAAATTGGAAAGCGTCTACCAGATGATGACAAGCAATCATCACGGCGATTGAACCTCATCAACAGGCCTTCTGGGCACAGAAGAAGGCGAATAAACCATGTCCCTTCTTCCCAAACCCAGCATTTCGCAACAACTGAGGGCAGTTCAGTACCCAGAGATGACAAAACACCCCAGACCCAAACGCAATGCAAGTGGACGCCATATGCAAAGCCACCACCGATGAAGAAAAGGAAAGATACAGATGCGAAGGTCGATGTTTCTTCTGCAGAGCACAGGGGCATTTGTCCCGAACCTGCAAGAAGAAGACAGACCAACCGGCGAAAAGTGCAGCAGTAATACCTTCAACAGATACCAAAGAAGAGTCCAAAGGGGAAGGTAGTCAGATGACGACACTTTCTCCTCAAACCATACTTGAGTACATGAGGAACCTCTCGACAGACGATTATCAACAAATGGCTCAAGCCTGGGGAGAGATGACTAAAGATGAGGATTTTGCCAAAGCCTGAGTAAAACGGCCTTTGCTTGGGCAGTATTTCAATGCAATGTATTTTTACCATGACTTAACTCTATGCGAATCAATGTTACGTTTCACACCATGTTAAAAATGGCTGAAATCCCCGCCTTCTTAGATTTAGGAGCCACAGAGTGTTTCGTTAGTAGAGAGTTCATCGAGAAGTATAAACTCAGTACTCAACTCCTACATGAACCATGACGTATCCACAACGCAGATGGGAGTCCTAATGCCGGAGGAAACCTCACTCATTACACGGACCTAGAAGTGACAACAGCAAATCAAGTCCATATAATCTGCTTCTTTATAGCAAATATGGGTGGAGACCAAATAGTACTTGGCTATCCCTGGTTCACAGCAGCAAATCTGAAGCCCAACTGGAAGGAAGGCACCTTAGATGTACCCGTCACATTCAGGACTGTTGGAGCAAGTAAAACTGTCCTTGCAGAACACATCAAGATCATACGAGAGACACCAATAGAGCAACTAGAAGAGGGAGACTCCCTAGTTGTCTTATGGGCCAAAACCACAGTTGCGCAACAACTGGCCCAACAAATGCAACCAACCGAAGAGAAGGATTGGAAGGACACTACCTACCACCGGGTCTGACGGACTGCCTGGACTGGCGCACAACCACTAGTGCTACATTTGCACGCCTCTGCGCATGCGCTGCCCCCACATCTTATTGGCTCACGCTACCATGACTCCCCTACTGTACTGTGACTCACAATGACTGTATACACTTAGTAGTGTCCTAGGGACACTATGACTCACACTGACTCATAGTGACTCATACACGCTTGTACTTATATCGCATCACTTTGCTCAGGACAGACCTTAAGTCTGTTCTCTTGTAATCTCAGGCTTGTGAACTGTCTCTCGTGCCTTTACTTGTGAATCCTTGCTCCTCAGGCCTATTGCCTGACTTTGCTCAGATTCCCCTTGCCTATGCTAAAGGGGAAGGGACTTAAGTTCAAGCATACTCAAAGCATGCCTGCCAGAGAGAGGTACTTAGACCTCTTGCCTTCGTGCCCTCAGTCCCCAACATCGCCTACACCCCCTCCATCGCCAGTGGAGGTACACCCAGATTGTGGGCGTGACATTAGAACAGACTTATCAGTCCACGTCGGACCCCTCAAGCTACTGAGCCTAGCAAGTACATCAGAGTTCCCCAGCCTCCCCAAGCGAGAAATCATCGTGGCATCCCCAGTCGACCTGAAGTTTAAGCCGTTTATGCTTGCCCTCTGTCCAGAAGATGACAAAGGGGATGACCAGAGAGTCATATTCTTCTATGAAGGAACAGAATCCACACATTTCGAAGGAACAATCCCGTGGACAGGACACTACTTCCTCAGCATCCTCCCCAACAGATTCAAAGTTGGAGCATACCCTGTGCACCACGTAGCAGGCCAGTGGTACGAAATCGCATACGACAGTAACAAGAGACAGCACTACACCTACGCCGAGGCAAGACACCAATTCCCAGTACTAGGGGAACCACAGGAGCTAGGAGACTTAAAGGATGACACCACCGCCTTCACTAGTGAAGTTAGGGAAGCACTCTTTGGCGCAGAAAAACAGCAAGTCAGAGACCCAAGTCCGATTGAAGAAGACACACAGACAACAGGTATGACTACACAGACCATCACCATGGCACCAGCACGCTTTGGCAGCGCTACATCATATGCTAATATCGCTAGAATCAACCCTTCAGCACCTGCAGAGCCTCTTCCCCCCGGAGGAGGACTGCCTGGAGGAGGAGGAGGAGGAGGACTGCCCGGAGGAGGTGCACCAGGAGGACCGCCTGGAGGAGGAGGACCACCTGGAGGAGGAGGACCGCCCAGAGGAGGAGGACCGCCTGGAGGAGGACCACCAGGACTCCCTGGCTTCCCAGGATTCAACCTGGCTGCCCCAGCCCCTCAGAACGCAGACACGAAACTTGTAGGGCAACCCCCAGCTATATTCATAGGAGAGCGCAAGGATGTGCAGCAGTTCATGCTAGAACTGGAGAACTATCACTTCCTCAATCGCTTCTCTGCAGCCATCACCCAGGGAGATAATTGTGTATCGCACACCCTCACCCTCATTAAAGGACCAAGGGTTGATGGCTGGGCATGCCAACGTCTCAAATGGCTCCAACAGATCTCTAGAGGACAGATCCTTGATAATGACCCCTGGGAATCATTCAAGGAAAGGTTCCTCCTTGACTATAGCAATGTCACCGCCCCTCAGAGAGCACAACGTGAGCTTCTCACCCTCAAAATGGATCCCATCAAGGGGGTCGACAATTACATTGTCCAGTTTGAAGAGCTCACCAAGAGAGGGGGTATCTCCCTCAATAATCCTGCCCTCGCATGGTACTTTTGGAAGGGCCTCACCCCAGGCTTGCTTCAGGCATGCCTCAATGAAAGGCCAACCCCTGGGACCTGGGAAGAGTGGAAGAACTCTGTGCGTACCAATTACCTCCATTACCAAATCGCGCAAGGCATCCTGGAGCAACAGAAACTTCAAAACCCTCCAGTGGTGCAAGCGCAATGTCCCTTCATCTTCCAGCAGCGCGGCTTCCATCCCCAGCGTCCTCAGCAGCAGTATGCACCTCATCAGCAGGCACCCCTATGTCCCAGCCAGATGGGACCAGTCCCCATGGAGGTTGACTGCATCAGGGCCACTATCAGTGATGAGGAGAAGGCCCGCCTTTGCAGGGAGGGCCACTGCTATGAATGCACAAAGCAAGGCCACCTTGCGAACGCATGCCCAGTCAGGAAGTGCAAGCAAGGACATGCATGCGTTGCCAAAGCCCAGGAGACACAGGAAGTGCAGGAATATGCGGGGGAGGAGGAGATCGTCACTATCCCTACACCTGCAGGCCTGGCCACCCCAGATTCCATCCTTAAAGCAATGGCTGGCATTGGCTGCTCTCAATGACGATGACTACAACAAGATGGGACAGATGTGGGAAAATCAGGGTTTTCCAAATGCCTAAATACATTGGCCAGTATTTGGGCCATGTTTTGTTGTGATGTGTACCTACCAAGAATCAAATCTATGCGTATCCCAGCTCAATTACACACATCGATAGCCAAGGCCACACTCCCTGCCTTCCTAGACAGCGGAGCAACAGAAAACTTCGTTAGCCCAGCATTCATCAAACAACACCGACTTGCCACATTACCCCTCAGACATCCAAGAAAGCTACGCAATGCAGATGGAAGCAAGAACAGCATTGGGGAACTCACCAGGTTCATGGAACTCAAGGTCTTCACTGGGAAGGACAGCCATGTTCACCGCTTCTATGTTGCAGAACTAGGAGGAGACGATCTAATCCTCGGATACCCCTGGCTCACTGCCACCAACCCGTGCATAGACTGGGCCAAAGGCACACTAGACTCAGACATCATCATACGCACACCAGAAGCATCCCTCCTAGAACCCACACTTCCTGTACATGTCGCTGGTTTCCACACTGAAATTCCACCATGCCCGCCACTGCTGGAGCCAGGAGATGAACTCATTGTATGCCTGTGCAAGACCACAGTCTCCCAATGCATTGCCAAAGAAGCTCAGTCTACGGAAACACGGACGTGGGACCAGATAGTACCTGCACACTACCACCGCTTCCATAAGGTGTTCAGCAAGCAAGCAGCCCAACACTTCCCAGGTTCACACCCATGGGACCATGCCATCGACCTCAAACCAGATGCACCTATGAACTTTGACTGCAAGATATATCCGCTCAACCCCAAAGAACAAGTATTCCTGCACCAGTGGACCAAGGAGAATGAATCACAAGGCCTTATCAAACCATCAAAGTCAGAGTACGCATTCCTGGTCTTCTTTGTCAAGAAAAAGAATGGAGATCTGTGCCTGGTTATCAACTATCGGAAGCTCAATGCCATTACTGTCCGCAATCACTATCCGCTCCCCCTCATCCCAGAACTCATCAACAGGGTGAGAGGGCACGCGCTTTTCACCAAGATGGATATTCGATGGGGCTACAACAACATCTGCATACGAGAAGGAGACCAGTGGAAGGCCGCATTCAAGACAAACCTAGGACTGTTTGAACCAATGGTTATGTTCTTTGGCCTCACCAACTCCCCAGCAACGTTCCAGACCATGATGAATCAGATCTTTAAGGAGCTCATCGACGGAGGACATGTCACAGTGTACATGGACGACATTCTCGTGCACACGCCACTGGACTACACACTACATCGATGCATTACCACTCAGGTCCTAGAAGTCCTCCTCAAACATGATCTCTACTTACGACCAGCCAAATGCCTCTTCGAGGTTACAACAGTGGAATACCTTGGCATTATACTTGAAAAGGATCGCCTCTGCATGGACCCCATCAAGGTCAAAGCAATCCTGGAATGGCCAGTCCCCAAGTGTGTACGCGACGTGCATGCATTCATTGGTTTTTGCCTCTTCTATCGCTGGTGGATCCCCAAGTTCAGCGAAAAGGCATGCCCCATGAATGAACTCACACACAAAGACACTCCCTGGGAATGGACAGAGGAGCGACAGACCACCTTCAACACCCTCAAGGATAGTGTGGCTTCTGCACCAGTGCTACAACAACCAGATTTCAGCAAACAGTTTTATGTGGACACAGATGCATCGCAGCACGCACTTGGCACAGTCCTGCAACAACTGGACGAACAGAATCACCTCCATCCCATCGCATTCCACTCTAAAACCTTCGACACCACACAACACAATTGGGATATCGCTGACAGAGAAGCCTTTGCAATATTGGATGCCCTACGCACCTGGAAAGCATATCTCGCAAGTAGTGAACACAAAGTTATCATCCGCACAGACCACCGCAACCTGCAGTACTTCCTACGCCTGCAAAACCTCAACTGCCACCAAGCTAGATGGTCACCAGAACTCCAGGAATATGATTTCAAACTCATGCACATCCCAGGCAAACAACACATCCCTGCAGACTTCCTTTCACAACCCCCAGGAGACAAAGGAGAGCATGACAATGAGAATTTCACTCTATTCCCCCCAGAACGCGTCACGACACTTCAATTTGCCACATTCCCACCAGACCTGGAAGCATGCAGACAAATCCTCCAACAGTATCATGACCACCCACTTGCCAGACACCCAGGAGTGAAGAACACACTTGCGTTACTGCACAGACACTATGAAAGGGGGAAGGAACTTGAGCAATTCACCAAGGAATACGTACAAGGATTAAGGCATGACACGGGTGCGGGTGACACCGCAGTTTTTGATCATGGTTTGTCATGGGTGTGGGTGCGGTTTTGGGATTTCCCACCCAAGGCAAAACCGCACCCTTAACCGCGGGTTACGGTTTCTTATGGTTTTTACTGCTATGGCTTTGTGTTTTTGCTACCAACTATTTTGTTCTTTTTTTTTGTTTTTTTGTTTGTTTTGTTTGTTTTGTTTGTTTTGTTTGTTTTTACTGGTTCCGCACGTCAGCCAGTCACACGGCATCTTCTTTCACACCGCCACCATCCCCACCTCAAAACACGAACGCATGGGGTTTTCCAACCACCACCCCCCTCCCTTGCTCCAAATGCGAGACAGAGGGGGGTTTCTGTCTGCAGTGCTGCCGATGCTGTCCCCTCAAAAAGGACTTCAAGAAGTTTTCAAACCACCACAAGATAGGTTTCTTTTTTTTTCTTTTTTTTTTTGTTATACTAACAAGTCTTTGACGATGACAGCCCACTCCTCATGTCTAACGCAAGGTTACAATGATGCCCCCATATCGCCTCATGCACCCTACATCGCCCATGCACTCCACTGGCACATCACCTGTGCGCCCCACATCTCCCGCACGCACGCACATCGGCTACCCACATGCACATTGCCCGCATGTAACAAGTAGAATAGAATAAATAGATACTAGTTTTAATAGATTATATTTGGTTTCTCCTCCCCTCCCTCGCTTCAACTGCGAGTCAGAGGGGTTGCGCTGCTTACCATCACGCAGCCACTCGCACGCCTGCGTGCCTGCTGATCACCCTCCGCTGGCAGATTGCACACCGCCCGCATGCCTGTATGCTGATCGCCACCCGCTGGCAGATCGCACACCGCCTGCACACCTGTATGATGTCCGCACGACATCCACACACCTGCACGATGCCCGTACAATGTCTGCATGTCTGCCACGACGCTCGCACACCCACACGATGCCTGCACACCCGCACGACGTCCACATGACATCTAAGGCGTGACACGGGTGCGGGTGACACCGCGGTTTTCGGTCACGGTTTGTCACGGGTGCGGGTGCGGTTTTGGGATTTCCCACCCGAGGCAAAACCGCACCCTTAACCGTGGGTTACGGTTTCTTACGGTTTTTACTGCTATGGCTTTGTGTTTTTGCTACCAACTATTTTGTTCTTTTTTTTTGTTTTTTTGTTTGTTTTGTTTGTTTTTACCGGTTCCGCGCGTCGGCCAGTCACACGGCATCTTCTTTCACACCGCCACCATCCCCACCTCAAAACACGAATGCGTGGGGTTTTCCAACCGCCACCCCCCTCCCTCGCTTCAAACGCGAGATGGAGGGGGGTTTCTGTCTGCAGTGCCGCCAACGCCGTCCCCTCAAAAAGGACTTCAAGAAGTTTTCGAACCACCACAAGATAGGTTTCTTTTTTTTCTTTTTTTTTTGTTATACTAACAAGTCTTTGACGATGACAGCCCACTCCTTGTGTCTAACGTGAGGTTACAACGACGCCCCCATATCGCCTCACGCGCCCTATATCGCCCATGCGCTCCACTGGCACATCACCCGCGCGCCCCACATCTCCCGCACGCATGCACATCGGCTACCCGCACGCACATCGCCCGCATGTAACAAGTAGAATAGAATAAATAGATACTAGTTTTAATAGATTATATTTGGTTTCTCCTCCCCTCCCTCGCTTCAACTGTGAGTCGGAGGGGTTGCACTGCTTACCGTCACGCGGCCGCTCGCACGCCTGCACGCCTGCTGATCGCCCTCCGCTGGCAGATCGCACGCCGCCCGCACGCCTGCACGACGCCCACACGCCCGCACGATGTCCGCACGACGTCTGCACGTCCGCATGACACCCGCACGACGTCTGCACGCCCGCACGACACCCGCACGACATCCGCACGCCCGCACGACACCCGCACGACATCCGCAT
>QLOZ01001821.1:0-15609 GCA_003314065.1 Lactarius sp. MG50 | reverse complement strand
GAGCCATCAGCTACGCCACCACGCCTTTTCGCGAATGGCTTGGCTGTAAAAAAGCGCGTACTCAGCATTTGGGGCGGCAACAGCCACCCGGTTGGCGCACCCTGCTCGTCGAAAGGCGGCGGTGGGCTCGGATCCGGAACAGGATTATCGGCGTTGGCGTCGGCGTTATCGTCGTCGTGCGGTTCAATGTCTCCGGGAGCGCGTCGATATTGGTAGAGGGCCCGGTGTTGCCAGCCCTGGCGAGGTCTGGCACCACCAGGCACTGGTGGCAATACCAGGTATGTAGACCGCGACTCTGAGGAGCTACATCCTGAACTTGAAGGCGACACCAGACCGCCTTACCTCGGAACACTCATTGGTCGGGTCCTCATTATCTCGGACCCGACCATCACAAGAACTAATGACCCCTTAAACGACTCAAATTGGGATGTCTGGCGTGCACTGATGCTCCAGTTGTGCGGAGTCGACGCTTATGCTAAAGGGGAAATCGTGCACCCGAATCCAGAGGACGATCCTGAAAGCGTCGATAATTGGACCTTTAACGACACATATGCGAAGGTCCTCATTACGAATAATATCACATCCACACAGATGGTGTACGTCAGTCAGTGCCCAACCGCCCACGATATGTGGGTAAACTTGGAGGCCGTGCACGAACCGAGGGATCCCCTAACAGCGATGTCATACATGCGGAACCTCCGCCGCACCACCGCCAAAGAGGGAGCAAATATCAGTGAGCATTTGGATAAACTCAAGCAGTACCGGGAGCGCATCAATCGTATTGGAGACTTCGAGATTTCCGATTTTTTCTTCAAGGTCATTATCTCAGCCTTATTACCTCCCTCTTGGGACGCCCTCGCAAGATCTTACGTCGATAACGATCCTGAGAACCTCGTGAGCTCGCAGCAGCTTATTGGGATCCTCAAAGAAAAGTATTTTCGCCGCGAAGCTCGAAAGCAAGAAATAGGAGTGGGTCAAGCCGTTCCACACAAACCCTCTCTTGTTAACCGTAACCGAAGCACTGCTGCACTGGCACACAACTTGAACGCAGGGGGGCCGTGTGTACACGTGTTTGGACAACACGTGACAACTTTTTTTTACCTTGAATAACGTTGCCGGGCCTTATTGATGCGTCATCCATGACAGTTAGAGGCAGAAATAATGCCTAGGATTCACAATCACATTGCTAGACAGTCTTGAGAAGAAAATGACTGGACATGATTGATTTGAGGAATGCCCATGCAGAATACATAAAATTGTCGTAAAAACTGGTCGCAAACCATTTGTGGACGGGTAATTACTGTCGGTTCCCGTCTCGTACCGTACCGCATTCGGCATTCTCCAACCTGGTTTACCTCACGGGCGTATACCGTTACGGCCGTAGATATGGCCGCTCCAAGATTCTACTAGTACCTATGTCTAGGCTACCAATAACCACTCACAGCGTGGCGGTGTACAGGAGATTGAAGTTCGTCGAGGCTGGCTAGGACGAAACGATATTGTACAAGCGGATCAGTCAGTCCGACTCGTCAGTCAATTACGGCCGCATGTACTGAACGTGTCGTGTGATACTAGATCCAAACACCCATAATGGCTCCCAAGGGCAAATGACAGCCACGACCTAGCAGCACTTTGACGTGTACCAGATGCCAGCAAAGGGTCGCGAAGGTTGGGCGCAGAGAGGCTGTGTATCCGGCTATCAGAGCATCGCCGTGGGGAGATGCCTGGTCGTCCGTATCACCATTCGGAAGCTGTCCTTCCGCGATTCTCCATTTGGTGCCGACAATAAGTGCATCGCCCATCGCAAGCACGACTCGACTTCTCCCCTTCTGACAAAGTACTGCCCGACTCGAAGTCGATCCAAAAGCACTTCTCTATCGTCGCTGAGATGGCAACGTTACCTCTCTGAACTCCAGCCTGGGCCTGCTATTCCAGGGAGTTGTTACGATCTAGTTGCACAGCTCTGATTATCGTCCCTGTGGCTGTCCAGTCCGTAACTCCAATACCCACGCACGTGAGGGACATCGCGTTGTCCGGGCATGTTGTACACCGTTACAACATTTGGACAACTCCGCTCACTTCTGAGGACGCATTTTCCTGATCCCATCGGGTCTCCAAAGTTATAAAGGTTGTCATCCTTCCGGCACTGAGATCCCTTCCTGAAAAACCGCTCCATGTCTCTGCCTGCTTCTCCATTTACGTTTGGTGAGCGTGTGGGCCTGGTCCTACTAGCTGAAGCATCTGGGATATCCGCCTGTGCTATCATCGGCCTCTTATCCTACATTGCTGTGTGTAGTGTACCCTGCCAACATTCTGATTGACTAAACTCTTTTTCTAAAGTATAGCGCTGTCTGCATCACTCGGGGTTCATGCAGACGATGGAGACTTGGCGGCCCCGCTGAGGTTTATTTCCTTAACCAGTTGGGCTGGGACCTTGTTCAGGCTGCCGGCAAGTCGTGTAATAATGGAAACTAGTATTTCCACTGACGGAGATATTTTCTTCAGGCGGTCTCATGAATATCAAGTGGGTAGTGGACGCAGTACGTGTTGATGATTGTTGGTGTTGACTATAGCTGTATTCATCGTGTCACGGCCGGCGTAGTCCGTACAACCAGGCGCTTTCTGTTCCGCTCAAGGTGCAATCAAGCAAATGTCTGATACTGGTTCGGCACTATCGTGAGTTTGGATGCATGTGTAGAGGTCCTTCGGGAAAACTTACTCGTGCATTGCATTGCAGGACGCTGGTCTGTTGTTGATCCCTGTGCTCTTGCGCATTCTGACTCGTGACGACCGATTCGTCAAGATCATTTCACTATACACCCTTATAACACTCTGTTTCTCGGAAACCCATCGTGATGACGAGGGGGTGCATAAAAAGAACTTGCATCGCAGCCTTATTGTCGTTGTCTGCCTCTGGGCCTCTCTAGGCTTCCTAGTGACCATCAATGTAGCCATCGATGGGGTCCATCGCTTCTACGGGCCAACTGGTTATTGTAAGTCCTGTCCGCATTGTTGAAGGGTCCGATTTTGATAGGGCACAGGGTGCTGGATTCGTGCCGACTATCCCGTCCAACGTACTGCTGCCGACTTTGTTTTCATGTGGATAACCGCTGTGACCAACATCGTCATCTACGCGATACTTTTCCTCTACTTCAGGGGTTATATCACGACAAACGGACGGCGCATACAGATGTCGTGTAAACCAGAACCGGTCAACGTCCTTGGGCCCCCCAAACAAGCGTATGGTTTACTTTTGTGAGATACCTTTCTCCTTCCTCAGGGATCCTCCCTTTGACTGTGCTTCACCGACCAGCTACCCGCTCGTCTACATCCTGGCTGTGAGCATTTTAGTTTAGTAACCTCGTCTCTGGGCTTCTCCAACATGATTTCACAGGTTCTGCCCCTGTCGATTGCGCGCTATAGCACCTTCACGGGACATCACGTCCCGTTTGCCATTACAATTTTTGTCGACATCATCTACCTTTCCTCAGGCGTGCTCAATGTCCTCCTTTTCTCTATCACGCGTCCGTTCCTGCTCCCACATGACCCGCCAAGCCCAGACACGATGACCGAAACACTTCACGACATCAGTATCATTGACCCTTCGCTCCGCGAGAGTTTAAATGAAGTAGCCAGTACTCAGAGACCCAAATCGTTTGAGTTCCCACGTTGCGAGTCTCCAGTCAACGACTACTGGCCAGAGCCTGATTCTGCAAGTGAGGGGAGTGTGCGAGGGCCCCCGCCGTCGGACGAGAAATGGGGTGTGAAGGGCGGATTGAAGAATGAATCACTGGCACCCCCCCTAGGTAGTAAGCAAATCTTCCGCCATCGTCAAGGGGGGTGACAGGTGTCTGATGGCCCTCATTAGAAGCGTCGCACATACTTCAAAGTTACTACAGTTGACTATCTCATATTGCATAGTGTCCGGACTGATTTACAATCTCATGCTGCATAGCCATTTTGGCTGGTCCGTCACTATGCAATGTGAGATAGTCAACCCCATGCATTATGAGATAGTCGACTGTACTGTACTGTATTAAAGTTGGCGGCTGCGCACTTGATTGACGCCCGTAGTATTAGCACCCAAAATATCATAGTGTGAGTTATCATGGGAATAGGCAGGGCCCTCCGCAATGAGTCGCATGAGCATAGTCCTAGTCACGCGCACCCATTGAGAACGTGCAGCGGCGCCCATCCGCACTGGCAGTGCCACGCGGTCTTTTGATAGGCTGTGCGGTACACCATAAGAACCCGTTACCTGTGCCAGACGAAGAGAGCTAATACAGGAGAAGAGAAAGACGGACAACTACTTTGAATGATGTTGCCGGTCAACGCTGCTGACGGCGAAATCACCAAGCCGTCTATCACTTTTTTTATGGACTGACGTCCTGCTGTGGAAGTAAATTTTCGCAAAAGCGGCTAGGCGAGTATGTACATATCGAGGATTTGTCTCCCCCTACTTCATTCTCAAGACTTAAAATTATAGAAAGAAAGAAGCTAGTCCTCGAGCATGGGATAAAGAAATGAAGGACGAAATGGCAATGAAATAAAATAAATATTGAGACCCGTAGGTCTACCACTCTGAAACAGCGTGTCATCCTTGTGCAGGGGCCATGCTAATCTTCTCTGTATCGTTCCAATTTTTTCGTATGCATCCCCGAAGGGAGCAATTTCTAATAAGTGGGTTGACCAGTCATAAACAAAATTTTGCATTTCGTTCAGGACGCGGGTGGGCGGATCACGCTGCTGACGTCATCACGATTAAGGGACTCCACTGGCGTCGTCGGGGGTTAAAGCGGGGTCAACTAGGTTATTCCCGAGTCGGACGTTACTGTGAAGTGAATGCATGTACACCACTGGCAAAGACTCTTCCAAGTATCAGCCGAGGAGACTGCAAACTGCCTCCGGTCCTGATATTGTAAGAGTGTCGTACCGTAGGTCGACAGGGATGAGACACCTACGCTAGTAAAGTTGCGTCTCGTTGGTGGCAGCCTTTCCCAATGGTTGTACGCACCTACTACAGTCTATAAAGTGGCCTGACGTCACAGTGTTCCCTCTCAAGCGAGCTAGTACTTCCGCAACCCATACCTTTCTTGCAGTTTTGCACGAAGTGCGCTTTCAAGTTCTTAGCTCCACGCCGGCTGCAATGACTTGGCAGATCTCGCTTCTTGGTCTTCTGTTATTGGTATATCTCAGGGCTTGGACGGCTCCGTCGACCTGGAGAGTTATTTGGCAACCGCCAATGGGCCACCCGGGCATCTACGAAGCATCAGTAGCTGTGTCTGCTGTGGGCAACCTCTCCAGCCCCGGTGATTCCGCTTGATTCTCACCAAGACCATCCACATTCCCGATATACTCCTTTTGAAGTGCATCGATGTCCATCATGCAAAAAGATGTGAGTCGAGTAGGGCGCTCATGTACGATGCACCATAATGCGCCGGCATGGCGAAGCTGACGGCTTTGATGGCGCAGGCTTCTAGGTCACCTTTATTTTCCCGTAACAATGCGAGAGAGGGGACGAACGACGACAACCTCGAAGCATTGCTGGGCGCCAAGCGAGGTGGCAGAGCCGACCATAGACCTCGTGTAGTTGTAGACCCTGTAACCCGGCGAAGAAACTGCACCTCGACTACGTGAGGCTTGAAAGTCGCGTCGAGGAGTCTGCGCTCACGGCTCAAGACGGGGGTTCTTTAAACAGTCCATCCGTTATGTTCTACTAGGTATTGTGGGAACGGTGCTCAGTGCTCAAACAAGTACGAGACGCCCCCACAGCATATGTCCACAACTGTGTAAGCGGAAGCGAGTGGCGTACATCACCAGGGTATCCACGGCAGTCCTGGTGTTTGCCCCGTTGTTCCTTTAGCCATTTCTTCGATTCTTTTTTCGTACTGGAAGTCCTGATATCTCCTTTCTGAGGGTGCTTCAGCTCGGACTTCCGGAACTTCTAATGGAGTCCCTATTATCTGTGTCCGGTTGGCGGGACCATGAGTTGAATGACAGCGTTTGAGCCGGAAAATATTAAATTCAAGGCAATACAATAATCCAACTGCTGGCCCTAATGCAGGGGATAAACCGTATGTGCTAGTCACTGTATATAGGCTGCATGAATTAATGTCAGTTCCCAATCTCCCAATGTGAACTTGGACAGCTCGCCAGATGTCGGCCAGGCCATCTCACATACACTGATTACGGTGCGTCCTAGGCCAGGGTCACTAGCAGCGTGCAACATATCATTCACAATCATGATTGCGATAGTCTGTCTCTCCCGGATGGCATTGAGAGTCAGGGTGATTGGGCATACAGCGCAGGGAGGACCAGCGCCCTAGGCTATTAGCTCACCGTGCGAGCTTTGTATGAGCTTGACATACTACGAGGCGCCCATTTTTCCCACTCAGCATGGATCTCGAAATTTGCATCGCCTCGAACCCGTTCCACAGTATCTCCTTTGAGATTTGAGAAATACGGAATCGAGGAAGAGGGACGCACTAGAATTCCACGCTGGAGAATGGTATAAAAGAAATAAAGGAAAACAAAAAATAAACTAGATGACGTAGATGTGAAATAGCCCTATGGCAGGTATGGGGGATGCAGGGGGATGAAAACCTGGACAAGCTTCAGAGATTTTCGTTAAGTACAATAATGGCATACCTCCTGACCAAAATACCTACATCCAAGCCTTGCGCTTGCTCTCCTTGCGCTCGCGGCTAAATATTTTCTTCAGCGCATCCAGCGGATTGAACCACCACTTCTTGTACTTCTGCTGAGTCGAGAACTGCGGCGGGCCCATCGGTGGCCTGTCAGCATGCTCCTGGATTCCTTCTGTGTGCTGAGACTCCCTCTCTGAGTTGCGCCGAGGTGTTACAGTGCTCGGGCTCATGCGGTGTGGCTTTTCGGGGCGCGGTATGTGCATCGATGGTGCCTGTCTCTCCACTGATTAAGGTCGGCAGATTCAAAAGTACGAGGATTTCCGGCGAGGAGTGAGAACTATTATGTGTAGACATGGAGTGCAGTCGGATACTATGTCAGGAAGATTGTCTGGAAAGTTGTGATTATTGCGGAGAACAACGACGAATGAATGAGGGGACTTGCATGGGCAATGGCAGGAATTACTATTGGAAAGAAGTGGGGTGAAGCGAATCATGTCTGCGAAAGTTAGGTGCACAGTATATATACCTGACAGAACCTGTTGTGTCAACTACGTCGTAAGTTATCACATCCTCATCCGAAACGAGACTAGGTCTTCCAGCCTTACTGGAGCCCAAGGAGTGGATACAGAGACCTGTTGGCGTCCTTGGCCTTCTTTCCAGGACCGCGGCGGTGCCCCGGATAGGTGGTAGCTGACTACTGACCTCGTCAGAAAGTCCCATGTGCGCTTTCTGTGACCTAAGAGGGTAGTAAGGTACGACTGTCATGAAAGATGACCAATCAACAATTAAAGCGACAGTGAAAAACTAAGTCATCTGGTCTCGGCTCTATCCGATCCGCTCTTTATGGTCTTACGTGCTCAGATGTGGGCTGGGGCTAGGATATCCTCAGGCTGTCGCGTTGCTGTGCACCTAACTTTCGCAGACATGATTCGCTTCACCCCACTTCTTTCCAATAGTAATTCCTGCCATTGCCCATGCAAGTCCCCTCATTCATTCGTCGTTGTTCTCCGCGATAATCACAACTTTCCAGACAATCTTCCTGACATAGTATCCGACTGCACTGCATGTCTACACATAATAGTCCTCGCTCCTTCTCGCCGGTACTTTCGAATCCGCCGACCTTAATCAGTGGAGGGACAGGCACCGTCGATGCGCATACCGCGCCCCAAAAAGCCACACCGCACAAGCCCGAGCACCGTAACACTTCGGCATCCTACCGCAGCTCAGGGAATGTAGACGGAAGTTTGCGTTTCGTCCAGGATGCGTGGTCCAGGTTACTGATAGATTAGGTCCAGGGCGGAACATCGGGCAAGTCGTTGTGTTAGGGAAGCGGGGTTTGGCATACAATGCGTTTTGCGATTTGTGACTCGGCGCCAGCCTCTCTGGTAGAGTAGTAAAAGTTATTTCCGATAGCATGATTGCACTAGATGGAGCCTAAGAGCAACAAAAAATTACGTATCTGGCGAATCGTACGATTGCCTAACCACGGGCCCTCTCCAGTCCTCCAACCATGCTTTAACGAACTCGACCATTTCATCATGAATTCGGCGAATCTGCCTAGGTTCTTTCTCGCCCTCCCTAAGCCCGTTTTCGTCCCAGTGGTGGACACCACCTAGCAGAGTCGTTACACAGTAGTTCTACCAAGTGAAAACTAGGACACACCAGGAATAATTTTAAATGGCCTAAGCAATGTGTCGTCGCGTTCCACTGCGCCGCCGTAAGTGCTATGTAGTGTATATGGGCGCCACGGATCAACTGCAGACCCATCCATAGTCAACCTCGTTGGACACATACAAGAGAAGGACAGAAGCACCTTCGCCGTCAATAAATGCTAACCTATCAGCTGCGATGCGGTAATCGCCTAGTGCGTTCACGGCGGTGACATTCGGCAATGGAGGCACTTTGTAGTGCTCTCCCGATGGGAATGCCTGGACACATATCTTGTGCTCGTAGTCGATGTCTAGTAGGCGCGAGATGATGGTAGGGGTACCATCCGGTGGCGCGGTCTACAACGGATGTCAGCAGGGGTGATGATGCGACGATGGGAGGGACGCACAGTCAAGCAACCCCATTGTGTGCAGTACTGGAAGACCCAGAGGCGACCGAGATCTGTGACTTGATACCTTGAATCGTCGTTCGTCCCAAAGCAATCTTCCATGGTCAAACCCGCATCTTGTGGGCAGAGGGCGACAACGTTCTTCGCGTCACAGCTGAGTAGCTCGAGACACATAAGGGAAAGGGACATACTTCGCGAATCCACTTGGCATATTTTAGCAGAGCAACATTAACTTTCAGCCCTCCTGGCAGGAGCACCGTGCGCGCCGTGTCTTTCAGGGTTGGGGTGTCACCGTTTAGTGTTGCACAGAACTGATCGAACGTCGTCGAGCCAACGGCGGGGTCCCAGTTCCGATCCTGCCATGAGGCCAACGGATACTGTTCCACCAGCAGGTATTGGTTCTGATTATCTTATAGACCGGAGAGAGACATACCGTGAGTACTGAGACAAAGTCCTTATCGGACTCCAGCTCGCTGAGGCCGAAGAGCTTTTTCAATCGGCTGCGCAAAGGGACAAATTTGAGCAGTGAATCAATGGTGGCGATGGTGTTCACGAGGTTGGAGGAGCACTTTGGGTCCGCGGCGAGTCGGATGGCGTCCATGTACTCCCAATTCGTAAGCACAGCGTGCGTCACCGCTAGGAACGGGAGAATTTTACTCAGATAAGTGTTGTATCCGAGGGATGATGAACGGCGGCGCGTACCACTTGACGCAATAGCACCAAACACGAGATCGGGGTAGAGAACTCGCATATGAGCTGCCCGTGCGCCGGCATACGACCCCTGTGACGGACAATGAGATGACCATCCCTGCGGGACACTGGAGAGAGCACACGAACGCCATAGTATGTCCACGGTGTGTTGGGTGCCGTGAGGTCCTCATCGATGTCCTCGAATTTTACGTTGCGCATAAAGTTAGCCGAGTCTTCGAGCGCTTGCTCGTTGTTTAACCACCTACAACACCGCGTCAAGCAGGCCGAGTCAATACATGCGCCCGTGAAGAGTCGACATGATGGACAGGGAGGAGCATATGCGCACCTTAGGGCATCTGTCGAGAAGTTCTGAACACCCACAGATTCGCCTGGACAGAGAAGGCGGTCACATATCAGCGCATGCAAGTGGCTAGGCCCAACCCAGGAGGAAAATAGACAAGACACTCACCGTAGTACCTATGCTCGAGCACGACTCCAATGCCACTGATCGCGCGTGCCAAAATGTCCGCAATGCCCTTGTCCAGGAATAGCAGGCGGTCTTCCCCGCTTGTCTCGCCACCATCGATCACGATGACCGGTGCGCCAGGACGCGGTTTGTAGTGCCGCGTATTGACCCAGAAGTGTTGTTGAAACGTCGCGTCGGTGGTGTTGTAGAAGTGGTCGAGCGGCTGTCTGAACGTCTGAACGGAGAAGTTGGACGGGGTGGGAGCGATGAGCGGTGATTGGGGCGCGTCGACCTGCGCCGGAGCACCTGAGTGGTGGCCTTGCTTGAGATTCGTAACCATGCCGGCGACGCGTTGGCCCAGCTTCCAGAGGTTGACACCCTGTGCGTTATGGAGGCTGTGCGCGTCGAGGGCGCTGCCACCGCTCGTAGCGGCAAGCGAAATGACAAGAGGTGCCGTCGTAAATCCACATCATAATGGTGTGGCCGAGAGGGGAGCAGACAGTGCGGTGGTGAGGATCCTTAAGGCCTCATACGGCTTGCGGGGATTTCCAACAGTCATACGCCGAAGCGCTCAAGTTCACGCCAGCTTGAATTCCGAATCGGGATGCGAGCGGGTGGACTTATGTTACATTGTCGTTGTATTATAGAGTCGGAACATCATCACAGAAAACTACCATGCCTCGGTAGCCTCTCCTCCTCGTGGGTCCTCTCTCTTTTAGCAGCATGTTTGCGTTTCCGTGAAAGTCGCGCCTTCTCCTGCACGGTTGTTTCCGCGCCGCGCCCACCCTTTTAGAGATCGAAGAAAGCTTGGGGGCCTTCTCCGTTTAGCAGCTCTAAAACGAAAACAAACATCACCCTTTCCACCTTCGTGAGTTGGTGAGGCCAAAGTGCGACAGCGCACTGAACCAGGTGAGAATGGTAAGCGGGTTCGAACTCGACCCAAGAAAATCTCCCGTCTTCAGCCTTTTGAGCAGAAGTGACGTTGGCCACGAGCTTATCCCTCGAAAGGAACCAGCGACGACGGAAGATGTTCAGGATGTCAAAGTCTGATAGATCTTCTCTGTCCTGAGAAATTTTCTTCATTCCTTTGGGCTCTACACATCTAGCAGCTTCATTCCCTCCCTTCCCCGCAAGTGGACTTCCACCACCTTGTTGGGTACTGGGTAAGTCAAACAGACTAGAAGTTGCGCTTTGAGTCGTAAGTTTTGAAGAGGAAGAAAGCGACTCGGAGCGTGGTGTTTGATCCTGCTTCGGTACGAACACGGTTACTTGAACGTACCAGTTGGATGGATTAGCTGCTGGTCCTGGCTTCTTTCGCTCGACCAATGCGAGTAACGACATCCATGCCGCCCTCATCCTCCGAAATAGCGCTGGTCTATTTTCATCTGTCTCCCTCCTCTGTGGTGGATGTTTCAACTTGACCATGGCCTCTTCGTATGTCTCTCCCACTGCATATGGTCGGATTGGCGGGCCCATAGGTCGGAGAAAGCTAGAACCTTGCGTTTGACCTGTAAGTGTATAGAAATCAGCTTTAAATGTGCCAAGTTCGATGAAAGGATGACCTTCAGTCGACAACTGCTAGGCACTTGCCACTTCGTAGAGTGTAGCAAAGGTACAGCTAGGGTATATCTAGGTGAGCATTCGGGGAATGGGGGCTCAGTGGAGTGGAGTGATACCGGCAGTGTTATGTGTTGTGTATGGCCACGTAGGGATGAAGTTAGGGGAAGGTGAGGTGAACATGGCATATGGTAATAGGGGTACAGTACAGGATCCGGAATTGGAATTAAGTCCCTCCGCTCCACTCACGGTCTCACTCGCGACTCACTCGCGCACTCGACCTGTGCATCAACCGGTATCATTTACCTTTACAGAAACCCATTACAACGTGCAAGTATGCGGTTTACTCCCTCGCGCTTACGTGTTCATTCGATGTGCACGACACAGCTGAATATCACGTGATGAGGCCACTTGACGCGCGTGACACTCCAAATTCTACCGTAGGTGTGTCTAGGCTACCAATAACCTCTCACAGCACGGTGGTGTATAGGAGATTGGAGATTGACTAGGACGAAACGACATTGCACAAGCGGATCAGTCAGTCATCTGTCAATTACGGCCGCATGTACTGAACGTGTCGTGTGATGCAGATCCAAGCACCGGCGGGTGGCAGTGGCACCTATAGTGGCTCCCGAGGGCACTGTTTATTCAAGTTGTCTGCCTCTGCGCCTCTCTAGGCTTCCTAGTGACCATCAATGTAGCCGTCGATGGGTGCATCGCTTCTACGGGCCAACTGGTTATCTTAAGTCCTGTCCACATTGTTGAAGGATCCAATTTTGATAGGGCACAGGATGTTAGTTGGATTCGCGCCGACTACCCGTCCAACGTAGTGTTGCCGCAGCTATGGCTGGTAGCCGGCTACTAGCCGTAGCCGAGCTGGTTCATAGCCATAGCCACCACCGGCCCGGCTACAGCTGTCAAGCAGCTGTGGCTGTGGCTGTGGCATTTTTGTCTAGCCAGTACATCAGGAAAACTGCAAGTGCTTTGGCTTTGGGTTTTGAGGCTTTGGGTTTGGGTTTCGGGGCTTTGACTTTTGATATGCTACTTTTTGAGTGTTTTTTGTACTTCTGCTTTGGACTTCAAGAACTTCACCTTTATTTCACATGCTTTTCCTTTTTTAACAGGACTTAGGCTTACATGTAGGGGTTACTAATAGTACTTTTGATCTGATACATTGCAAGTTACAACTTGAAGTCACGCGTCTTTCAGTGGTGTACCAGTGCGTTGTTTCGTCACACCACCATCCAAGTTGTGGCAGCCTGAGCCTGAGAGTCGCTCCCCACGCTCATATACCTTGCCCTAACCACGCGCGCCATACAATTCCAAGCCCTGAACCTTGCCATCCTCATCCTCACGCCCAAGGCAAGCATGGGTGGCCTTGCTCACGTCGCTCCCTGCACCCACACACCTTGCCCTCACCTCACGCGCCACACAGCCCCAAGCTGTTCTCGTCATCGACGAGGTCCTTGCTGGAGCATGCCAAGTCCCCGTGCCACACCCTGCCCTCACTGCACGCGCTGCACAGCCTCAAGTTGTCATTGACGAGGTGCTTGCCGGAGCACGCCGGGTCCTTGCCACCTGCCTGAACCTCGCCATTGCCATCCTCGTGCCCAAGGCAAGTGTGAGTGGCCCTGCCCATGTCACTCTTCGCACCACACCCCGCCCTCACCACACGTGCCATACAACCCCAAGCCATCATCAACGAGGTGCTTGCTGGAGCATGCCGGGTCCTCACCACTTGCCCAAACTTCGCCACTCTTATCCTCCCATCCAAGGCAAGCGTGGGTGGCCTTGCCTATGTCACTCTGGTTGGCATCGCTCGCCTGCGTCGCTCCAGGTGGCCTTGCCTGCATTGCTCCCTATGCCACACCCCATCCTCACCACACGTGCCGCACAGCCCCAATGTCGCTCCAGGTGGCCTTGCCTGCATCGCTCCCCGTGCCAGACCCCGCCCTCACCACACATGCCACACAGCCCCAAGGCCATCATCGACGAGGTGCTTACTGGAGCATGCCGGGTCCTCGTGACATGCCCGAACTTCACCACTCTCATCCTCCTGTCCAAGGCAAGTGTGGGTGGCCTCACCCACGTCGCTCCGGTTGGCATCGCCCACCTGCATCGCTCTGGGTGGCCTCGCCCACGTCGCTCCCCATGCCACACCCCGCCCTCACCACACGTGCTGCACAGCCCCAAGCTGTCATCGACGAGGTGCTTTCTGGAGCACGCCGGGTCCTCGCCACCTGCTCATCCTCGTCCTCGCACCCAAGGCAAGCGTGGGTGGCCTCGCCCATGTCGCTCCAGGTGACCTCACCTGTGTCGCTTCCCGCGCCACACCCCACCCCCACCACACACACCGCACACCGTCACTGACAAGGTGCGTTCCGGAGCACGCCAGGTCCCCACCACATGCCCGAACCTCGTCATCCCCGTCCCCACGCCCAAGGCAAGCGTTGGTGGCCTTGCCCGGCATCGCTCCCCGCCCCCGCACACCCCAAGGCATCGTGGGTGATAGTGGCGCCCGCAACAAAGATGAAGATGAAGATGCAGCAGTGGGCGGGGTGTGGGACATGTTTGCATACGCACAGGCATGGCGCGAGGCTCGGGTCTGTGGTCTAGAAGATTAAAATGCTATTTCATGGGCATGGTGGTCTGCATACTTGTTTACATAGAATAATTTGAATGAATAGAGAGTATCATGATAAGTAAAATGTTTGGGGAGCAAATGGGAACCGGCCACACCAATAAGATGTGCTGAGCGAAGGATGGTGTCGATGTGTATCACAGAACACATACGTTGACCCCTCACGTCATAGTCAGGCTGCACCCTCCATAACCCAGTGTCTTCACAAGGCAAGTCACTGTAGGTAGAGAACCACTGCACCAAAGCACAGGAGTATGTGCTCTGTTGAAACCGGAATGAAAAAAAGAGATTCACATGAGCAACATGTAGCCCACGAAAACCCTCAAGATCTGCATCCTTCTCAACATAGACACAATCATAACGGCCAGGACTGCCCTTCCAGCAGGGTGTTGCACGAATCCGTTCCCAATGCATGCCTCCAGTGCCAGAGAGATCACTAGGAGTGTAATATGTGGAGGTTGCTGAATGAAAGACGTTGGCGTGAAGTTGGCTTGAGATCTCTGGGCACAGGTTGAGCAGGACATCCATGCCACATATCTCTGCATTTGGATGGGATTGGTCATATAGAAAGCGGTGGATGTATTCAACAAGTCTTGGTTGACCAAGATAGGCAGCTAGTCGGTCAATCGTGCGTGGATACCGCGATGCTACCATGGGCTCAGTGTTGTAGATGGTGCTTTTTGAGGCCAGAACTCGACTCACCAGGGCACTGAGCTAGTTTTACATCTCCCAAAGATCTGATTCCCTCAACTGCTTCAGCATCTCCTACGGCATCGCCACCCAGGCCTCCACTGGCAGGACCAGAGGGAGGGGGCTTGGCCTGAGGGGCAGGCTCAATGGGCAGGCTGGATGTCAACAAAGGTCCCTCTAACATTCCATGCATAATAAAATCCACACACGATGCAGCGAGTTTGTCCAGACGTTGGTTTGTTAGTAGTATCTGGCCGAGCGCTTCATTGTGGTTTGAACGATGCCAGGGTTTTTTAACAGCTGTGATATGCCGGGATTCTGTGATTGATGAGCAGAGTCCGTTGGGTGCACCAAATTGTTGGATGAGAAATCGATAGTGAGAGAGTGAGTGCTGTCGAGGCAATGAAAAGTCATTTCGGACTCCTGTCTGAATGAAAATTTCACATTCCTGATGGAAGTGAGCAACTGCTGCCTCGATTTGATCCAGGGTTGCACCATCAATTTGTGACCGTCGAATGGCATCAGCAAAGTCCAACAAGTACTTACCCAACTTATGTGACTTAATTCAGTGCTAAGTACACCAAATCCTCAAAGGAAGGTTAAATTTCCTTAATTTTGACTTGGGGAATTGTCTGTTAAGGAATGACATTAGAGTAAGTGATCCAAGTCTGTGATCTAATTAATTTAAGGACATCAAGTACCCAATAGTATATGTAATTGCTAAGACAATAGATTATTCCACTAAGTAGCTATATATTCAGTAAGTCCACTTAAGTGCAGCACTAACTTCGATTTTTTTTTTTTTATTTTTTCTAAGTTGCATTTCCGGAAATAGCCGGGGACCGGATCAATGTAGCCGGTG
>QLOZ01001820.1:287-13032 GCA_003314065.1 Lactarius sp. MG50 | reverse complement strand
CGCGCTTGAAGGAGCGCTGAGCTGATTCAGAGACGACACCAAGGCTGTTGAGCTCTACGATGGATGAAGGCACAAAGGTAAGCCCTGCGTCTCTAAAGACTCGGTGAATGCGGTGTTTACCTACAGAGGTAGGGGTGATACATACTTCCAAGTGAATTCAGCGTCACCAGTGTCGACCGCTCGTGTGATCTTTTCTTCCCATAGCGTAGCTTCATCTGGGGGTTCTACCCCAAGCTCTGACATCGAAAAATTATCCTCTTCGTCAAATACGTCCTCGAGCACTTTGGCATGATCTGCGGAGGATGAGATATCAGGTCGATACGCCCAGGTGGCAGGGGTGTAGGACGAGGTGGAATAGCGGAGCTCGTTGGAAGGATGTGTTGTAGCATGGGTAGAACCGGCAAAAGGATGTGTGATGCCCAGTGGTGTGGGTGGACGATTGAGGTCAAGAGGTTGAAGGGATGGGGAGGCGAGGGGAGACGAATCCACAAAGGAGGAAGCCGTTGGAGAACCACCGGGGGAGGACGAGGGTGACATATATGCGCGGTCCTCAGGGGTAATGAAGGACATTTTTTGTTCAAGGTTTGAGAGAATAGTTGTGTTAGGAGAGTTGAAAGGTGTTTTACGTGTTGTAAGTATGCGAGCGCAGCCACAGCATCAACGACTACCCCGCATCACGAGACCGTGGCGTCAATCACGTGAAATTGCACGCCTTATCAATCTTGATTTATTGTACTAGATGCAAAGCGAGGCGGCGCCGTGCGACTCCGTGTCGGCCAGTGTACTACAGCATACTGGATGGATTCCGTAACTCACACCCTGTGGTCCTTGTCCCAATTGGCAATTACTAAGACATAATCATTGACCGGCGCACCAGCTGCAGTGGTGGGCATACAGCCCCTTGATACCGATATGGTACACACTTTCCAAAAGGATGGCACCCAGATTGCTTCTATACTACGGGGAAGCTTTCGGAAGTTGGCAAGTGATCTAACGATTTGGATTTAACTTTCACCGGTGATTTTAACCCTTTGAAATGCGCTGAGCTTTGCAGTACAGCACGGCTTCTAAACACCGCGCTAACGTACCAACAACGGCGTGGCGTTCTGCGTTTGTGACCGAAAACACATGTAGAGCGATGGCGGCGTCGCACGCACATGCCACAATTCATCCCTTCGGAGAAAACAGCGCCTCATGTATTGAAGGGGCAGGTGTGCTGGCGGCAGCCCCACGATGGGCCCGACTAAGGTGTCACAGGCGAATCCACAGGGCACATCATTTTATTGCCCTGCATGGCACCTGCTTCTGCGAAGTCGCCTATTCCGGTGGGCCGTACCGCCCGCAGCCTGGCGCCCATCCGCTATGCGAACGAACACTGCGGATGGGTGACCCACTGACTGAGATTTCATGTCTGGCGTATGATCGATCCGTAATTTTCCGTTAATACCACACTACCCCCGCAAGGTACACTTCTCCGCATGGCCGTGAGTTTGGGCGAGGCCTCCTGCGCGTTGGCACCTCACCATCTGGCTGCCTCCTGCCCGCAAACGCCCAAGTGGACGCTGTGCGCAGCTAGGTGTTCTTCCGCAGTAGCCGTTTTCTGTTCCCTGTATTCTTCGTGGTGTTCCTGACGGTCAGATTGATTGATGAACACTATGACAGCTCTATTATTCACTCAGCAATGACAAATTTCAAAGTTTCGTTATGCAGGCTTCCACGGGCAATGATTCCCCGCTCCACACTCTTCACTAGTCCGTGAGTTCGGAGAAGTCCCAAGATATCATGCAGCACAGTGCGTAACGCCACAACTGGATATGGTGATATCGAACGAGCCGTAGTGGTGCAGGGAGCAGAAGTCCCCATCTCCCTTGAGTCTAGACCTTGCCATTATCCCGGGACAATGTAAGCGGCACTCAAATTCCGGTTACTTGAAAGGCTGTGAGCGCTGGTTTATAGTAGAGGACATGTGCTGCTGAGCGTTTTTTGCTTTTGTTCTTTGTTTTTTTTGACAGGAATTCCATTACTACCGAAAGGCAGGTGACGCAGATGGCAGAAGCTTGTTTCTCTCCAAGGTCCAGACCATGCTATTCCGTGTCCCGAGATGAATGGCACTCAGATTCTAGAGAACTTGATGGACGTCACGTACTCTGGTTTGTACCGCTGGGGATGTACTGAGTTATTTCATTGAAGAAAGGGCGCTGAAGCTGGGAATGGAAAAGTAGAAGAATCTATCCAGTTGCCAAGAGAAGACAGGCCCGCTACAAGTAGCCTAATTGAGGCATCAAAGGCACGCTTACGGTAGGGTGAGGTCAATTGTTCAGGTTGTGATGAGGTTGTAAATCTATGGTGGCTTGGGAACACTTAGAGGTCAGAACTATGGTTTTACATTTGCTATGAAGGCTTACTGTATGTGCCCTCCAGGACTATTCAAGTCACTTGGGAGTATAGCCATGGATATACTAGTATGTGAGGTCCTCCCAGTGTATGTAAGGATGAAGTGGAGAACTATGCACGGGAATGACCAAAGCTGTGGCACGCTATGCTCGTAATCACAGCAGCGGCGTCCACCACTCAGGGTGACAGGAATCATTAATATACTCGTGCTTCCCAGACCTAAAACTAAGTGCACTTTCAAGCGCGTGTCATCAAGGCAGGAAAGACTTTCTGATAAGATGTACTGTACCGGTAGTTAGGTGTGTGGCGTCGAGTCCTATATGTTCGTTCATGCCCCTGCAAGTGAGATCGCGTGGTGTTCCCAAGGAGGGTACTGTAAGCGCCTGGTGAGTGACTATACGGATACTAGTAATTAACTCAATAAACCCAAATATATATAAAGTAGTCCAGTAGGTCAATAGAATAGAATATAATAACCCCATAAAGACTAGATAAGCCAGTTATGAGGCGCACCTGTCGGCCGAGTGAGGCGCCCGCCGACGGCCTGCTTCCCGTGTACTGTAGTACCCCGCATGGACTCCAGACAGCACCCCTCTGCAACAAGGACCTGTAGCACCCGGAAGTGGGTTCTCCTCTAAAATTTTACCGCTTCAATAACCAGGTATCTTGGGGCAGTCACAGGCTCACCAGTGTCCCTCCCAGACTGAGGATGAATAATCATAAAAAAATGATTGTAGCAGCAGATGGCGGGTACGGACCCATACAATAACTTCGTATTCCTTATCTTTCTCGGGCGGTCGCACTTCCATCCAACAGAAACAAGGAAGTCACACACATATACATCCGTGGGCTCCAGTAAGCTCAGAGTTGTGAATACCAGCTGACTTTACTGGCCACTCATCACGTGGACTAGTAATCATCGTTGAGAAGTCCAGATGTGAACGGATAGTGGGGTCGTCTAGGAAGGGGGCATGGGGTCTGAAAAGGAGGCCAGACCTTCTTACCCTGCGAACCGGGGGCCAATAGGGTGACCGAACACGCGCTAGTTCTGCTCTCCGAGTCGGCTTTTGAGTGACAATTGAATCTGGTGGTCTGCATGCGTTCCGTGCAGGTGCTCGATCGGACGACCGTCGCCGTGGTATACGGCTCGGAAATGTCTCACAACTTGAGGAATTCCAATTAAGAAATTCATACGGACGTGCCTCCCCTCGCCATGCAGGCCCAGACTTTATGGCAGCCTCATAAAAACCCTCCGAATCGAGTGTAGAGCTGTTTACTAGTACTATCTAAGTCTAACCTTGTTCTCTCCTACATGGCTTCCAACGCTACCCCGAATAATTCCTCTAGCACAGGCTCGCAGGTAAGTGGTTCTCATCCCAGTTGCTGCGCTTCTATGTGATACTTGTACACATGCTTACGCACTCTACCCTGCCCCGCTTCTAAGAGTAGGCGACTTCCTTGCCCATGGACTGGATGCAGGAAGACGTATGGACGCAAGCAGGATGTCAAGCGTCACATCGTGTCCCATCACCTCCCGTACTCGATATTTTGTCTTAACCCATCCTGCAGCTGGAGGGGTGGGCGTGAGGACGACTTTGCGAGGCATTCAGCGGACTGCGGCCCAAGCTCTATGCGCGGCGACATTTACGACACAAAGTTAGTCCTAGGTTACATCCTCGAGGACGGTGTAGCCGTCGATGTTGCGGAGAGATTTGCACTTCAGTTTGTTGCAGAGAAGGGCCTGGAGTTTGGAAAGGTGGAGGAGTGGGAGGACCTCTGTGGCCGCCGGGCGAAGGACGGTTGGTGTCGCTGCGAGGAGTAGTGTCGTTGATGCGTCGTGAGTCGTTCCTTCACTCTGATGCACGTACTCTCTGCTGAGTGACGGTGTTTAATAGTATAAAGTCAACATTACCACTAACCTAGGAACGCTGCTCAACCCATTGATGACCTCGCCTCTCCACCACCTCCTCGTCGCTTTTGTTAATGCGGCCTTACTCCTCCCTTCGCTTCCACGTTGAGCGAGCTCGCTCGGATGTGATGAACGGGACTCTTCACTTTTTTATGCGAGTCATACTTTCCAGACTACCTTTGTATTACCTTCTCCCGTGCAGACAATGTGCCCTGTCCTGTGCATTCACTGATCACTGATAGTATATGAGTCTGCATGTATGAAACGCGATTCAAATTGCTGCAATGTAACATACCTCTATTGTTTTAAAATCTCCAGCATCCCTATAAATCGTCAAACTATATTCATGTCTCAACGTTGGGTTTAGTGGTACTCTCGCCCCCCTCCTCGCGTCTTGTTTTCCTTTATTCATCCTCTTCTCATCTACCCTTCCAAACTCATCAGCGAGTCCGAGTCATCGCACGCTTCCGCCCACGCAATATATGTCGAGGACGACGGTCCAAGGACAGGTGTATAATTAATGGACTGTTAGTGAGCGCACCTTTGTGAGTATTGCCCGTGTGTGGGCAATCGTGGCGTATCGTAGAGCTTCTGTGAAGTTTGTGTACGGAGCTATTCGCGCAGGGGAGGGTGTTGAGTGCGAGTGGTAGGGGACAGGCCTTGCGTTGGGAGTGATCGGGTGGTGGCCTGGTTTCTGATGAGCGTGATGTCGCGAGAGCACAGTTCTTGCGCGCTCGCGACCTACATTACAGGGAGGGTGCGCGAGCAGACGGTCTCACCAACTGCTAGTGACACCAAGGAACGGAAATTCTTACTCATTTCCCCAGCTGATGGGCTTCGCATTTACTCACACGCTCCTGCCTAACAAGTCCGCGTTTTGCATTGCCACCGTTTTGCCGAGACTGGCGCGCCACTTTTCTCATACTGGTCACTCAGATATAATTTGGACGCGAACGAATACGCCGCCGATGTCGCAACCGCTGCTACGGTATACTCCGGATTCGCCTTGGTCATAGTTGTCGCATTGTTGAGTACAGCGGTGGGTGCAAGATCATAGGGTTTCGCTCCGCAACCACTGTGGGTACAGATGGGGTTTCGCCTGCGCTGCCAGGAGTACTGCTACTGGCGCGCCACGCTGACGAGGTTGCAAGAGACGCTGGAGTAGTCTCTGCTGTCATTCTAGACGCCACCAAGGTGCTACGTTCCCGGTCAGCGCATTCCCCTTTGTCTTTGTCGCGTTCTCGCACCTGAGCTGGTCTTTGTTGCGACACCGTTCTTGTACTTGCTCACTCAAGAACACTTCTACCGTCACCATCGCCACCAGCTGCCTTACTCCTGTCGTGAGTGTCTGTTATGAACGTTAAGCTCACCGCGTTATCCTTCTCAACGTTAAATAGAATACATTACCTAGCATGTTCTCTTCCAGTGCCGCAGGTCCGAACTGTGCCGTGTTCCAGAATGCAGCCGCACTTCGCGCTCGCGACCTTACCCTCTGGGGGGGTCGCTTATTCTCACTGCAGCACTGAGATCAGGCCTAGCTCAAGCATTCCTCTTAGTCCGAAGTTGTCGGTACATCTTTGTACCAAATACGCCCTACATCAGGCATAGGGAAGGACAATCAGTACGAAGAAAAGCTTGGACCATGCGAAAGCGCCGGATGAGTTGACATCAAGGGCTAGGCTGGAAGAAGGAATGGTGTTGTGCTAGTCCACGTGCGCCAAGCTCGCTTGTGACAGTGTGGACAAGATGGTTGAGACCGAGTACGACATGACGCTGATGTGAGAGACGGTAGAAATAATGCTCATGCTCGCAGGGACCTGCAATCATGCATACTGGCCAGGTTGGTTAGCTGGGACGGTCAGGTGCAGGGATCAATGACACGCGACTAGGGCACACAGCATTAGCAATCTCCCAAAGAAAGCACGTGAGGGGGGGTCACACTGGGCACCAAGTATGACCCCATGCGCAATACGAAGGGGCTCACAGGAAGACTAATGTACTCGGAGACACAGTAGGCACACGGCGTTCTCAATTTGCAATGTCACTGCTGGGGAGGATCGAGGCTCAGAGTGAAGAGGCTACCGTTGGGTCAGAGCCTTTGGTTTGAGCTTCAAAACGAGTGAGGAGAGTGACAATGTACACTCTGGCCGGAGAGAACGATGTTAACATATACGTGCAGCCCTATGATGCCAGTGGCCAAGGCATCGGACTCGGAGTGAACCCCCTGACGTCACGAGACTGTGAGGGCTGGTTATGTCAATCACGTGGATACACGTGCCTCAGACCAGCGGTGTACTAAGTTAACTGTCCCTTGATTGGCCCGTGTCCCTTGTCATCCCTGTATGCGCCATCTAGGGATGTGCGTTGCTGCGTTTCTGCTTCTGCACAGCCGCTTGGTGTCTGGTTGATTGTCGTGTCACATTTCCGCATGTTTAGCTTGTGCACGCTACGTAAGCACTGGCATCTGTGTCACCGTCACCATGTCACCTTGGCTCGTGTTTTGTCATTTCTCACGCATTCCAGTCCACCACGCTCACGTTCCACCTTGTGATAGCTTTCCTTGCACTTGGTCCCTCGAACATGACCTCGTGATCTGGACGCGGCTGCCATGACCCATGTCCCTGTCCCCGCTATCGCTGAGAGTAGGAATTGGTTTTTGCACACCAGAACTGTGGAGAACCCTGACAGGACGGAAAATTTGCCTTGTGGAGACTATCCGTGACCACATCCATATGTTGCTGTCTCCCCACAAAAAACTTTATTTCTTGCTTGTCTGGTCTCAGTCTTCTCTCATGGAGCTATTCTCTATGTCTTTCTTTGACTAGTTTTGACACACAAATCTCGATTCGTGCTCTCAGCGTAGGCTAGTTTCCAGGGTGGTTATCATACCGTCAACACCGTGGGTGCCAAGATACCGTGTTGCTTTGGTGTAACCATCTGCAGGTAAGCCTGGGACATCGCCTGTGCTGCCGGGGATGGTGCTGCTTGTAATGTCGGTTCATCGTGGGAACGGTGCTGTACATATGATACATTCGAGCCAACCCGCTTAGCCCGGTTCCAATCGCAAGTGCGGCCGATCTTTCTCGTGTCACATGTCACAACCCTGTCGTTGAATTAAACCTTCACCGCGTGTTGGGTTATTCTTGACCCAATCTAATTCTCCTGTCTATAGTGGCAGCTCCACGAGTGACATGCCTCTGGCCCTGACTCGAAGGTAAGATGCTTCAATCGTCGCTGTGGCTACTTCCTGCCTTACTCCAGTCGCGAGTGTCGCTGTCCTGGACCTTAGGCTCACCATCTTATCCTTCTATACGCTAAAAGAACTCGAATAAATACGTCACATAGTATTCTCTCGTCGCGGGTCCGGGTTCTGTGTGCTCCAGGACTAGGTGCGTCGCGCTCGCAACTTTACTCGCTTTAGGGCTTTGGGGTCGTTCCACTCTCACCGGGATACTGTGATTCGGGATGGCACAATCCATTCCTCTTTGTCCGAGGTCATCGTCGGCGGTGCACGTTGTCCCCTCTGTTTCAAAATTACAGAGTGCCTCTTCGCACGATGTGTGTTCTACATCAGGCGCAGGAGGATCATACTGTGCGTACGACAGCGCGCATGGACGACTTCGAACGGAGAAAAAGTTAAGGCAACTACAGAGTAACGGGAGCTAGGGATCCCCAAAGTGGTTTAGGAAGGACAACTTTATAGTTCAGAGTCCTTGATACACGAAGACCTGTAACTACGCATGATTGACACAAGGTTGTAGAGCGTATAGTACAAGTGTGAAAATAATCCTACGGACCTGTGGGCGCGAGAACCACGGGTAGAGGCGTAGGTGGGAGAAATCGGAAGTGAGATAGTTAAGTCTTGAAGGGCGCGATACCCGCGCAAGGTGTAGTTGCACTGTACAGAGAAGAATCGAGGCAGGGGGCGCAAATCCGAAAAGAAAGGTGGAATATGTGGTACAATTGGAGTAGTGCGTGCACCCTCAGTAATCGTCACTGGGTGCCGCACTCTGTAAATGTAGGCGAGTTAAGGAAATTAGAGGGACGGGAGGCATAATATAAGTGCTAGCGTGATAAAGAAACACAAGGCACGTAGCATTTACTAAAGCATGAAGAAATACACGCTGGACGAGGCAGCACAGGACAACGAGAGAGACGCAAAGAAATAAGCGAGGCAGCAGGTGGCATAACAGCACACGAGGTGGGGCCGACGGCACGAAAGCAGTGCTTGGTGGTGGACCGAGGTATCAGGACCGTTGCGCCATCAGAGGATAGCGGGCTGAGGGCCAAGGTTACGGAATGGGGGATTGCAGGGTAAGCGAACACGCTGACCTTACAATATAGGTACGAAGGAAAGTTTACTAGACCAGGCGATGGATATCCGAAGAGTTGAGATCCAGAGGCGGGCTAGAAAGTAGATGAATGTCATGAGCCCACACATGCCGAGCTCCGGAGTGACGGCACGGACGAGGCGGTCAACCTCGTCGAGGCCGAGCATACAGCGCGCTGATATTAGAGGTGGCCTCGACCTTGCCCACGGGTCCTATGATCATGATTGTTACCCAAGTAGGTTTGGCTGGAAGGGACAGGTGCGGAACTCGGTGCAGTGATCACAAGCGACCTTAGGCGCGCAGCATTGGCGTCATTAGATGTCTTCAAAAGAACGATGGGCGAGGCGCGACCACCTAATACGAGGGCGCTTTTGGCATTCATAATGGAGACAGTTCGCATGACTTACGCACCCTAGCCTAATACGCACCCTGTTCTGGATACGATGCTCCTCCAGCGCCACCGCCGAGTGAATCAGGGTTCAGAAGGAAAATGCTTCTGTCCATGATCATAGGGACTGGGTGCTCTATCCTCACAGCACTCAAGGGTAGGAGGATTTTTTGGCGTTTGTTTGTCTTTCCAGGGATGGTGCCGGTGCCTCGGATAAAACCACGACTTGATGCAGAACCTTCAACATGGGATTTTGCAAGACAAAAGGGTGAGCCTGAGGGGAGTGACAAAGGATGTTCCCATGTGAATTGCCAAAAGGACGACGAACGTGAAATATATCTCGTGCAGTTCTATCGACTAATGAAAGCCAGTTTTCAGATTTATGAGTGGGCGTGTTGAGGGCCTGGTTCAAGGACGTGCTAAATGTGAAGGTGTGTACACGTTGTTAAGGGCCCGGTTCAAGGGTGGTATGCTACGCGTGAAGTGGGTGTCACACAGTATATGCGTCCTGTCAAACTAGTCCGCCGACTAGGCGCTCCCAAGCGCTAGTGAACCGATGCATTGTCCTACTTTTGACTAGCAAGGGCTACTACTAGTACTACGATACATAGCAAAATGTACTGTGAACGACCCTGAAAAACCCTCATACCACATTCTGTGTTTGAGGAAGGGAAGTGTTCACCTTTAATCAAATCTGCAAACCAAACTCCGCCGGATTTAGCCGCACCTTTCATTTGAGAAGCCTTGAAGTTTGAAGAATCGAAGAGAAGCCTTAGAATCGAAGCTGTACTGTACATATGTGTAGGGGAAAGTATTTCCACAGTCCCTCAGTCAAAAGTTCAATTAGCGTGACAGCTCTCGCTCCACTTTGTCACACTAGCTTCCCGTCGTCCGATGACTCTTTCTACATTCAGCTACTGTAGGCCTATCATGATCTGACATCTGACGACAATCCTGAGAGCCAGTTTGGGGTCATTATATAAAACTCTCACCGGGTCCTGTATCATATGATTGATTCTCATCCATGGCCAACGGCTTTATTACGAATATTTCCTCTGGCCTGAGCTCACAGGTAAGACGGCTTTCGCACTTGGTATGGCTTCCTCAATCTGATATATCTTGTGCACGTACACAACCTCACCCCCCCCCTTATTCTGCCTCAAGCGCCCGCCATACCGTTGCCTCTGGACAGGATGCACGGAGACACATCAGAGCCTGCAGGGTCTCAAGCATCATATTGTGTCGCACCATCTCCCATACCCGTTCTTATGTCCCAAACCATCTTGCCACTGGCGAGGAGGGCGTGAGGACGAGTTCAAGATGCATGTGAAGAATTGCAATCCAGGACACGAGGACGAACCGTGTCTGCTTTATGATACAGAGTTAATCTTAGGTTGGATCCTTGATGATCACACCCCGGTCCAGAGGGCGGAGAAGTATGCCCTTGATTTTGTTAGAGAGAGGGCACTGGAGCTGCGAAAGCAGGAGGTGTGGGACGATCCTTGTGGCCGTCGGGCGAAGACAGGTCAGTGTCGCTGCAGTGAGTGATTCTTTCACTGCATCACGCGTACCTGTCCACTCAGCACTGTCCGACAGTATAAAGTTAACATGACTCCTAATTGGGCGCTAAACCAACGGCCGCCTTTCCGCCACTTCTTCACACCTTCCTTCCCTTCTACGTTGGACTTTTTTTAGTAACTCACTTAGGATGATTTCTGGACAATTCCTACTGTACCGTGAATCGAATATTCCTCGCTTTTCTTTGGACTACCTTCCCCCATGCATGCGGACATCTTTCCCTCTCCTGCGTATCTGTTGTTCGCTAGTAGGCTACAAGTTCTGCACGTATGAAATGCGTTTTTAGTGCTGCGATTCAACCCATCTCTGTTGTTCGTGAAGCCTCGAGCATGCTTGTAAGTCTCGGTTCTGCCCTGGTCACCATCTTCATCGTGCAAACATATTCTCGTCTCTGCATTTGGCCTTAGTCGAACTCTTGTCTTTCTCCTCTTCGCATGTTGTTCTCTCCTCGTTCTCTTCTCATCTACCCTCCCAAACTCACCGCACGGACCCCCGCCTGCATAATAGATGTCAGGGATGACAATTCTGAGTTTCACGTATGATTTGGCAGGTCCAGCGTCGTCTTTGTAGCCCACTCTAGTAGTGCAGTATTACGATGGTGCTTCAACGTATCCATGAAATAAAGCAAATCATAGAATGTTCTGCTAACTTTCTATTGTACGCACGATAGCGCGCATGGGCGAGTTCGGACGAGGATGAAGAAGGGAGACAAAGGCAATCACGGAGAAAGGGAAAGGAAAGGAAGAGTGCGAGGGGGACAAGGCCGAGTGGGAGAGAACTCAGAGGCTTCAAGTGCACACAGAGGGGATTCCGGGAACAAATGGGGAACTCGCGAATGTATTCTTCGTTGCTCCTAAGACTGCATAAAACAGAGGCTTCGGACACGCGGAGACCAGTAGCTACGCGTGTCCATTGCAAGATTGTAGAGAGTTCAGTATGAGCATGAAGGTAATTCTACGGACTTTGCGGGTGCAACACTACGGGTAAAGGAGTAGAAAAAGATATTGAGAAGACAACGCAGAACCGACGGGAACGGTACAGTAGTACGTGAACAGGGTATGCAGCGCGAATAGAGGCAGGACACGGTGTAGGGTACAGGGAGCAGGCAGTGACAGCCGAAGGACGTGACGTTAGACCATAACACGAGGCCAACTGAAGTATTAAGGGAACAAACGAACAGAGGAAACGGGACAGGGCATAAACTTGAAGGAACAAGCGAGACGCGAGGCAACATACTGTAGCAAGGCACGGGACACGAGGCAGGGTAGAGGGTAGCAGCATTGCTGGATTTGGTGGTGCACCGAGATTCCAGGGACATCGCGGCACCTTCAAAGGCGGCGAGTTGAGGGCAGAGGGTACGAAGTTAGCGGCTGGCAGGATAGTAGCAGACATGCTGATTTTACACTAATAACACTATCCCTTGGGAGGTCATCCAGTGGGTGTGATCTCTGGCTCCCGCGAGCCACAGGCGGTGAAAACGAGGTACAGATACTCCTGCCCATCTCGCAACTGATTGATACGCCCCACGTGGAGAGGCCGGGGGTCACGCCTGGTACTAGTACGGATCCCGTCAATTCGAACCAAGGATGTCTCTAGTATGTCCCGTGACATTCTCATCATGTGACCCATGTCTCTGCTCCTCCCACCCACAACGTGTGGGCTTCAAACCAGCTAGGAGATGTCAGGTATGCTACCAGAATGTCTCGAATTGCGCATTTCGTGGCTTTCCGCACACCCCCACCCAAGACAGCTTCGCTTCGCATTGTTGTGGCGTTGCTGAGAATAGTGGTACATCGGTTTTCTTGGATTTTTTCGCTTGAATGATCATATCAAGACATGATTGAGCGTCACACCCGGGCCGTTGTCATTCCCTCCACTTCTGCTGGATTCAGGGGTGGATCGCTGGAACTTTCTCTGTTGACAATTAGGAAAACCTACAATTGCTTATCACTTAACATTCTTATTTTGTACTTAATTTGTCATATCAAGCAAGGTTCAGACAAAATTTTGCTTAATTTTGCTAGTATTAAGGACAAGTAAGCAGAATTAAGCACAAATTAAGCCATTTCAGGTTGTCGAGGTTGTTGAGGACACATGGCAGCCACCGAGGTGCTGTGTGACGAGTCCTGCTCCGTCGCATTATCG
>QLOZ01001819.1:0-16975 GCA_003314065.1 Lactarius sp. MG50 | reverse complement strand
GAGCATCTCGGTAGATTTCGGCCACCTTGGTAGCACATACCATAAAGACAAACGAGACCAACGTCAACGCAGTTACGCGACCACCGAACCATATTACCTCCCCATAGGCCTGCGGGCTGACTAAGTCGTCGGATAACGTGGAGAAGATGAGAGGACACGCACGATGAGGATGATGGTCAAGTTCTTAAAAATAGTATAGACGGGGATAGTTAGGAATTGCTACGATAGCCGCAATCAGCAAGCGGCTGCAGTACAGCACCATCCTCGACTCACCAAGCTCTTCGACCCCGTATAGATGACGCTGACCAGTAAAAAGCTGATCGGGAACCAGGCCTTGGCATCGGCCAGGTCGAAGCTACGGAAAGAGATGATCCCAAGCTTCTTCACCACCGAGACGCACAAGACGCAGACGGAGGACTGGATACACAGGAGCAAGAGGTTCATAGAAAAGTTGCGTCCCGAGACCACGTACTGCCGCCAGCCTCAGCGCCCGCTCAAACGCGACAATAAAAGTAAGATTTTGGGTACACACTTTATTGACCACGGTCATCAGAATGGATGCCAGGCAGTAGCAGGCGATAGATAAGCCTAGCGCCCGACGCGAATCCACCTGGGGTTGAGAATCACTGGGGTTTCCTCGCGCGCAAAATATCACGCACTCGCCGAAGAAACCACGGGTTCTTTGACGCCTCCCATCGCGACTGCCTTTCTGAGCTCGACGGCATCTTCGTCTAGGGGTACATTTTTGTATTCCCCCTTCGTCGTTGCCATAATTTAAGAATAGCAGATCTGGCGTGGCTCAGGAGTGAAGACGGAGAAAAGGCTCTGAGCTAAGTGATAGACGGAATCGTGAACGAAGCGTGAAGGAAGTGGCAGTAGAGGTGGGTCGTGCAAGTTGCTATTAAAAATTATCCAGCCCCGAGAAAGGAAATGGGACCCGGTTCAATGCGGCGCTTATTTTTGTAGGAACGTGTACAGCAGGTATTTACACTCGGGCCACTGCCTCGCTGTAGTCCTCAAGCTCAAGATTTCAAGCTCGACGACTCAATATTAAGCAAAAAGCAAGGAAAGAAAGAAAACAGTGTACAAAAAAAAAACTCGTGCTACGGAAATATCGCGGAGGTCCGCCGCCGGAGAGAGAAAAGACGAGGTATATCCGAGGATCTTTTCTGCTGCAGGCACCCGGTTTGTACCTGATCATCGTCCATTGATTGTGGCCGTAGAGTCTCTCCTTACAGTCGAGGGGCCAGCGGCAGGCGGCCCCGTAGTGGCCACCCGTTCTGAGGGTATCCTATTAGGGTGTTCAGGAATCTTCGCAATCTCTTTCTTTGCCTCCTCCCAAGCCTCCAAGTTCTGTAAAGGGTTCATCAACGAACGAAGGCTCTGCTTTGAAAGGATGAATGTAGGTACCTTCTTACACCATTCGCGATGGCTACGCGCCATGCTGATCGACATCTCACGCATATCTGCAACCTTCTGGCGCTGGAAACGGTCCAAGTCAGCTTGAATAGTAGAGCTGGCGTACTTGAGGTCCTGTGCCGAAAGATGCAGCGCGTCCTCCAGCTAAAGGGGCACATGACTCTCAGCCATCGACAGTGATGCGCACTATAAGAGCAGCTACCTGGGATATCGTCTCCCTTGTCTTGCTGATGCCGCTCCGTCGCGCCGATTCGGGGTCCGCGTCCATCATCCCGTGAATCGTATAGCTCAGTGCACTCAACAAACCCATGCCCGGGGCTCTCCGCTTTACGGGACTGGGCCCTGGGTGCGGTGGGAGAAACACTGAACCAGGGTTCTCGTGTTGTTCATTTCCTCCTTCTCCTTCTCCCTCTCCTTCTCCTGCACCCGCACTGGCTCCGTCCTCGTTGGGTGAGTCGGGGGAAGAGGGGCTGTTGGCGGCATTTGCGGGGATAGAACGCGAGAGGCCGCGGTCGAGTGCCTCCTCGAGCCTCCTCGCTTCCCTTTCACTCTTCTCGAGCTCGTTCAGCGACTCGCGGCGCGATTCGAGTGCGTCCTGTGTCATCTCCAGTTGCACATGCTTCTGGTGGCGATATGCGAGTAACTTCTTGATGATGGATGCGAACTGGGAGTACTCGTGCAAGGGTTCTTGCCAATTTTGCTCGAGGTCCTGCAGCTATACGGAGTGGCGCCAGTGGGTGTTGCTCTCCACCAATGACGTGAGTCTATGGACTTACCAGGCGTGTCGTACTCATAGAAGTGGCGTCAATGGCCTGGCCAGTCTTCTCGATAGCTGCGGCAAGCTCGCCGCTCTCATTTAGGCTGAAGCCATTCCATATCGCGCCTAGCTCCATGTGATCTTGCGCACAATCTATCGTGGAGAGCGGAGATTTCAGTAACGATTAACGCGGCACAGGGGCAAGGGGAAAAGAAGGCATGAAACACGGGGTCCAAACTCAAACACGAAACGAAGACTGGAACCGACCTGACCACCGCTTCATTGTCCTTCGGGTCACCTTCTCCATCGGCCCGCTGAGATGTGAAGCGAACTTATTGGTGAACACTTCGGAGTCCAAAAAGCGCTGGTCAGGGCGACGCAGAGGGTGAGCCGGGGACGGGTTGGGCAGTGCCTCGTACGCAGGCGAAGCATTGGGGTCGGTAGGGTTGTGTGCGGGGGCCTTGAGGATGTTTTTTGGGAGTAGTGAGATCGGGGGCGAGTGTAAGATCTCGGTCTATGACAGCGAGAGTAAGGCAAAGCAATAACCCAATCTTGTCGAAACGCACCCACGATACCTCTCCTTGGAGGAATCGATGAAACACATGCTCGTTTGAGATAATTGGATGTCGTGCAATTCGGTTCAGAAAGGTCTGCAACATGCGCTTGCGCCGTGCTATCATCGCCACGTCCTCGCGAGCTTTAGCTTGCTTGATAGCATAGTCACTGATCGACTGCTTTGACGGAATAGGAGGAATAATCAAGGTGGGGTACAGCTTCGTCAAGTTTAAGCGCAGAGACTCGAAATCTGAGTAACGATGGCGGGCTTCCGCATTCTACACGCGGAAAAGCTCAGAGGGTGCTCTGCCCGTAAGACTGTTATTTCATAGACTCACGCCCGAACGGATGACATAGGTGATGTACGGCGAAGTTGAATTCTCGCTGGTCTTTTGCGCATCCGTGATCTGCGTGTTGCACGAGCACGCACATCAGCCCGTGGTCAGTGGGCGAGGCTAGTACGGTATGCACGCACCACGATCTCAACGTCTTCTCCCGAGTGTAACCACTGATCGCAGATACAGCAAAAGTCGCTCTTGGACGTCGGGGGACGGGGGCTGTGCCCAGAACCTTGGGAAGGAAAGCCACTTCGCGGCGGTGGAGGTTGAATGGCAAGGCGCGGAGGCGAGTCGGATAGGGTGACGGTGTGGTTCGCAGGCGATGAAGGGGCGGAGACGTCGACGTGAGAGTTAGAGGAGGCGGAAGAAAGCGGTGGGTCGACAGTCGAGAAGGGGTTCTCGTCTTCAAAAGGCTCCATGGCGGGTCAGTGGGGTTGTCTGCAGAACGTAATTGTAGACGGAATTGGGAGGTGGATGATTGTGACAATTATAACAAAGACGACAGAGTACTATGCATACAGTATCCCTTAGGAAATTCGGCTGACCGAGAAGGACATTTGTCGTTCGAGTCGGACGCGACTTTACTTGACTGGACAGGACAGTGACGAGTACGCTAAGGTCATCGCTGACAAATTAAGCTAAAACTACCTAGCCAAATATCCTGAACCCTCTAAGCGCATCTGCAGAGAGCTGCAAGGCTGGTTCAGCCGACGGTTGTTCATCCTCCACCTCATCTTCACGATTATCTCCCATTTCAAATCCCTTTCCAAGTAACGAGGCAAACAATTCGTCGATCTGTGCCTCGTGCCACGCGCCCGCCGAGTGAGGAACTGGGACCATGAAATTTTGTATCTTCTCGTGGACTTGATATCTGTAGACTACCCGTAGGCAAAGTTAATGGTAAAAAAATACACGACGAACCGAAGCTTCCGCCCTTTGCTGGCTTTAGTGTCGACAGTTTTTTTGGACTTCCTCTTCCTCTGGCTTGCCACCCAGTCTACTTGCTCGGCACCTCCCTTGGTATCAATGATGTCGCGTAAGAGTTGCTGATAGAAATCGGTGTCGTCAAAAACTTCCACGTCCTCTCCGGGTCCGTCGTCCGCTCCTTCATCCGAATCATGTTCACCAGTCACACGAGAGCCCTTACCCCTTCTTAGTCGCGTGCGGGATAGGAGTGTTGACCATTCACTCTGGAGCATCTCCTCTATCTGTGCACCAACACTTTTCACTCCTCCCATCGCACTGCCAGCTTGAGAGAACCTCTTGCGGGATGCAGGAAGCAGGGCGGATGGTGCGACCGCCGCTACTTTTGCTGACCATTTTGCCAAAGTACGCGTCAGGTGCGCATGGTACCTAGCACGATGGTGTGAGCCGGATGACAGGGTAGAGGCGATCGGGGGCATCGAAAGGGGTGCCTGAAAATAGCTAACGCCTGACCGGGCTCCAACACCGCTTGGGCGCAGTGAAGCACTCGTGGAGACCAGGTGGGGGCCCCAAAACTCCAGAGGAAATACTCACACATGCTCAAGCCCCGTTGCATCTTCGCTCGCTTCCCTGATCAGGGCATCCCAATCTTGATCGACATTATCGATCTCTGGTAAAGGATAACGCCGCCCCTGCTCACTCCCGTCTTGCACACGGCGTCGTTTACGCGGCTGCCATTGGACTTCCCGGTCCTCTTTCATGAGCTCCTGTCATCCATAGACGTAATAAATAAACCGTCTGCTGACTCCAAAGGGGCGGATGACAGCGGAGATATGCACCTCACGCAAGACCGACAATTCTTCTACGAGTGTGAGAGCTTCACCAAGTAGCGCGTGACGTGCCTCAAGGCAACGACGATGAGATATCAACCCGGATATTTGAGTGTGCTTTGAAACGAATAAATATAAGTAATACGATCGGAGTGTCAAATTATACGAGAGGGATATGGGGTGTGCACAACTCACGGGAGGGAGTTGATTGGACGTTGTGACAGATTTTTGTAAACGTATTCGGGCATTAAGCAAACTGTCCCAAAGTGTCTTGTGACCGTTAATCAGAGCTGTAAGCTGGACACATCTTGTCGATAGACCATACTCACTAACTGCTTGGATACGGCCCTGCCTTTTTTTCTGTCTTCGTCGCGTCTTTGTCGGATTGTCGTGGAGAAATTGTTCTCATGATCTGCGTTCTCTTGTGCACCTTTGACAAGCCGCGGGGGTGGCTGTTCCTGGTCATCGCCACATTCCTCCTCCGCTTGTGACAGGACTTGATCTTCGTTTCCTTCACTATAGCCGCCCTCACTTGAGGGGCACTGAGATTCGGAGTTACTTTGTCCGTGCAAGTCTTCGAAGCCAACTCCAAGGGTACTATCCTCTTCCAGTCGCTTACGTGATGTCTTGACGCCAATATACTTGGGATCTATGACACAGTCCAGACGGTGACGGAGGGCTGAAGGTCTGGAGACACTGTTAACTTTTGCAGAGTGAGCGGGAAAATGTACCCACGCTACTTCAACGTAGTGCCCCCGCGCATCCACCGCATCTCCGAACTGAGCGGATGAATCGTCTTCGGGATCAAAGTCTGACCAAAAAACACAAAAGGAATAGTGAGCACGAGACTGATGAAAGTTACACGACGAGGCTCACCTACAGGAGGGGGCTCATCTAACTCGGCGATTTGTTGCGCCAAGGATATACCTAGATGAATAACGCGTCAAGTAGATGAAATACAATACAAGAGGGGGAAAAAGAGGACAGACGTTGAGGAGACATATGAGAGTACTGTAGTTGTTTAGATACCGTATTGATGGCCACGTGCCTTGAAATTGATTGCGGAATATGAATCGTCGCCTTTAATTAAGTTATTGATTCTCACCTTCTTTCTCTTTCCTTTCCAAACGCCCTCAGGGCTTTGATATTTTGCTCTTCTTTTCCACTCTTTCAATCTGGATCAAACTCAGACTTACCCATGTCCATTCGTTGCAAAACATGGCCAAAAGTACATCATATAGTGCGTACTTACCTTTTTCACCCCCGTTCGGTTCTATATCTCGGGAGCCGTGAGGTCACCCAATTAAACAAACCTTTGTGACCCCCTCGAGGCGAATCAAATTTGTTTTTCTATGCTATTACCTCACGGTTTTTCCTCCCTCTCGCCTCGTTCATCTCAAATCGATAATCGTCCATCTCCCATCTTACACCCATACCCTCGCCGTTGCACGTCCGCTCACCCCACACTTCAGCTCGTCAAAGCAAACAGACTTCCGCAATGTCGCCTCCTCACGCCCATACATCATCCATGCACCAACTAGACGAAGAAGACGACGATATTTGTCCTATATGCGAAGGTGCCTGCACGTGCAACAACAAATCCGCCGTTCCGACTTCAACTCCCTTCACGTCTGGCAGTCGTCAAATTCACAACCAAATCTTACCCGAAGCACTTCCTTCGCCCTCCGTTCATACACATTCCGCCACCTCGGCCCCGTTAAAAATAAAACTCACCATTCCTGCTACTCTCCTCACTCGGAGTCATCTTCCTACCTCAAAAGATCCCACACCTCCCTCCAAAAAGCAAAACAAAAGTATAGGTACACACAACCGAGCCAAACGCCCAACGCCCTCTCCAAAGACGGGTGTCCGCGCAACCGCTCACCAAAGAGCGACCGACAAAAGGCCCTCCAAACCCAAATCCACGGCCAAAGACACGACCGGAAAGTCGTTAAAACCCCAGGCAATAGTTGGCGGCAGCCATGACTACCACACCAGGGGCGGTACCGATTCCACGTCGGCACGTAGGAGTCACGATGTAGGCGCTGGCAGTACTGTGACGGCTTATGGTCAATTCGTCCAAAATCAGGACTTCCCTATATTTATCTCCGCTGACGAGTTCTCCTCTGCAAACGAGAGTTCCGCGGGTTCCAGCTCCAGCTCTGAGGAATCCGAGCTCACAGACTTCTCCGACTCATCGGTTGCAGAAGAAGAAGAAAACTTTATTCGAACAACTGAGGAACAGCGCGCCCGCGCTCATGACAAAGCGCGTCTCAAGCGCGAGTTGCTCGGCGATGGTATGATGAAGAGAACGGAACGTCGGAGCGATTGGGAGATCCCGTCTCGGAAAAAGAGTGTCAGCCCTAGTCACGACGATATGGATGTTGACAGCGATGAGTCCGATGACGAAGCAGAGGAGGATGCTGAAGAGGCCGAAGGCGACGATGGGGAAGGCGATGAAGAGGATGGTATCGGGCGTGCGCGGGGTTCGTACATTGGTATCGCAACTGGCTGGTCCGAAGGCGAAGAGTCAAGCTTCGATGCTGACGTCTTTTTTGCCGGTTTAAGCGACTCGGATTCCGGCCCGGAAATTCCGACTCTTCCCGTTGCCGACCGTGAGGCTGCTGCTACCACCCAAGACGGTTCTTCAGTAACTATCGAACCATCCTCCCTCGCACTCACTCAAGGTATCTTCGAGATTACCGAGGGTTGGGACGGCTCTGTAATTTTTACCAACGGACTCCAAGATGGCCAAGGACTTCTTGACTGGGATTTTGAAGCCAATGCCGCTCAACTCCTAATTGAGGCTGCTACGGCGTCCGATCCCAACTCTGGTTCAGACATTCGAATGTCCGAAAGTGAAGGTGACATGGGAGACAGTGAGGACGAAAACGATGGTCTAGAGGAAGTGGAAAGCAACGACGGGGATACAACAGACGAGGAGCTCGTCGATGACCATGGTTTACCTACCGCCCGCGCGATGCGCCTCTTCCGTCCACCAGTGGTTCCACTCTTCTCCATTAACCCGCTCTCCACTATGAGTCCCGGACCACGTGTCAGGGATGTTATTTCCAATCAGTCTCCACAGCCTTTGGATATCCTTGCTGGCCGCGGATTTGGGGACGACGACGACGATGCACCGGAGCCCCCTATGAGCGATATCAGCAGTATCATCCTCAGTGCCTCATCTGATCGAGGAACGCCACGATTCCCGCTCATGGGTATGTTCGAGGCTTTGAGAGCTGACTCGCTTCGCCACGCGGTTATCGATGGATCTCGCCCTGTTGTTCCTAGTCCATTCCGAAGAAGTTGCCGTCGCCGCCACTCCGAATCTGTTTCAGCACGGAGCGTTAGCAGGGTGCGTCTTAGGTCCTGAGCTTCCATCCACTACCCAACCCTAACTCTTTCCAGAGCCGCGACAGATCTCTCTCTTTGTCACATGTATCCTTTGATCTATCTTCCGCGCCCTTTGGACTGCCAGCACTGTCCGAAGACCCAACTCTTCTCACCTCACCCGATCTCCCTCTTGCCGAACCCATCCGCCTAGATGACGTTCTCGATACCTCAATTCTCGCCTCTGATCCATTCGATGCACCTGCAACCCCCGGAAAGTCTCTCAGTGTCCTAGGCGATCCCGAAGCTAGCGCAACCGATGATGGTGGGCGCCATCTTCAGAGCCTCAGCCGCTGGGACCGAATCCCTATGGGTACATTCCGGCGTACACGGGAAAATGGACCTTTGAGTGATGGCACCGGCGAACTCGCATACGGTAGCATCATTCGCAGTAGCCCATTCAACGGTGTGTGGCCGTCGGGCAGGGGCCGTAATCAGTCCCCGGGTTCATCGTCAAAGAAAGGCAAGGGTAAGAAGAAGAGCTCTCGAAGCCGAGTGGATATGGTCATCTCGCCCGTTATCATGCCTGTTCGGGACCGTGACAGTGACCCCACATCAACTAAACATACAATAGGCCAAAATGGTCATGGCCCTCTACATTCTAAACCGCGCAAAGACAAGGAATCACGCAGAGATAAAATGCTCAAGCGAAAGACCATGATGGGCACCGCGACAGGTCGGCGCCACCAACAACAGCATCATCCTCATGGCCATCACCCAAATTCGAGAGGGCGGGCGTCGGGTAGCCTACAGCGCGCCGGGGTTTTCGGTGGGGGCTCGGTTCCTCCTCTGAATATCTAATCGTGTCACTACCGATTTGACGCTACAGTCGGTCCGGTACTGGTTGTTCCCGCCTGATTCTATTATCGCAACTTATTGCCTACTCTCTCACTCTCTCACGACCTTCTCATCCGATGTTTGTAGCCGTTGTTCTCCCATTTCCATCTTTCTACTTCGTCTTCATGCTCTCTCCCCCTCTCCCTCTCGTTTACAGTAAAAAAAGCTACCCACCATTATTTTGACCTCCTTCCACCCCACAGTGATTCTCATCTGCCTCTGAGTCTCTTGATGTTTCATATCAACTCCCTCCACTTCCCCAGTTGACGATGCCCCAACCATTGTATTCCATCCACGACCCCCTTGTCACCTTATCACGGTTTCGTTTTCTGTTTATCTTGATCCTTATCCTGTAATGTTTGATGAAAAGGGGCCCGTTGCCCCCACATAGGTTTCCCAAAAAGTAATAAAACTTGCGGCATCTCTGAGCAACCTGACTGGACAAGGGACGAGCTTGTTTGAGTAGTGATGACCCTTTGCTACGCCCGATTAATTTGGCACGTCAAATTTCTCCATTTCTGAAATACCACAGTAACGGTACCACTAAGAAACTTTAGTGATGATTCAAGTTCGCAGCGCAGGAGAGCTTAGTTGACAGGCGCGGTAGGTCCGGTGACAGCATGGCTTCATCACGTGAACGGCGGCCTCCCATAAGCCGCCACAACCGTACGCAGCGCGCCTGGATCTCAGGCTGGTCACGGTGTCGCGCCAAGATATGAACGGCCACCCGCATGCGAAAAGCGCGTCACAGGCAAAAGACAGGAATTATACTCATCTGTCTAAAAGTCTGGCTCGCCTCTCGCGCGCCATGGGCCAGACCGCGGACCTTTTCGAGCAGCTGCACCTTGACTTGGACGCGATGCGGACGCTCGCCGGGATCCACAGCGCACAGTACGTCACACATCCCAGAACCCCCCGTCCGTTGCTCAGCTGACTTTTTTTTTTTTTTGCGTATATCCATCACCACAGGTTCATGACTGTAGCGGCAGAACTGAATCCCGATCGCGATGTCGAGGAACAGCAGCGGCGGGAAGGAAGCGCGCGCCAACGCGGCGACTCGCCGCGTGCATGACTACTACTGCTGCCGCCCTTTTGTTTTCTCTCCAGGTGAGTTGAAGTCTGATTGTGGCAAGTATTGTTCATCGGACGCTCACGCAATCCAGGTTGGAAGCCCGTAGATCTTACGAATGAATTATTTTCCCCGCTGTGCAACCACCATCAGAGTGTCTGTCGGAATTGCCCCCTGTGGGACAAGCAAGAATATACCCGCGGGGATACAGATGAGCTGGAAGAGGGTCGCTTCTTGACCTCAATATACGATTCTCGGATGTCTTTTTGTTTCTGTAGGTCGACATGATCACCTGTCGGCATCTTCCTCTCTCTCAGACGTCTAATGACGAGGCGCTTGCCCTTGAGCCGACCCTATGGGTACAAAGATTGGTCATGATTCTCCTAAACGAACTTCTGCTGCTCACCAGGTTGCGCGACACGTGCAAAGGCTTTTTGTCTTCAGCACGCCGCAAGGCTGCAGCACATCAAATTGACCCACCCTGACAAGCAGGTGAAATCAGAACGGGTTCTCAGAACTTGGCGCAACCTAAGCCCTTTGTGTCTACCGTTTTTGAAGACTTCTTCCCTCGGAATGCATGCTTGCATTTCCGCCAGGGCGGGGGGTCAGTTTATCTATATCACGTACTCGATGAAACGCAGCCACCCGTTTCGATTTCAACGCACGGAACGACGAGAGCGGCAGTCGAGTTGGGCCGCAATCATGTTGTGATTTGTGTGTATGGGAGAACGGTCGTCATGAGACAACAATCGATCCCTTGGTGTCATTAGATCCTTTGCGAGAATCGTTGATCCATTATTCATTCCCGTAATTACATTCTGCTTTCGATCAGCGGTGCCAACAGCCCGTTTCCCACCGCCGCTCCCAAAATTTCGTAGTAACTTAGGGTGAAGATAAGGGTGTCATTTGTGTCACAGAAGTGAGGCCCAAGTGCGAAACAGCTCGACTCGGAAGTGTTTGAACATTCTATATCGGCAGAGCCACGTGGCCGCGTTGTTTGTTAGCTTTGAATGTACGAAAGCGGTCTAGCCGAGTCGGGCTGGTTGAAAGAAAACTTGAATGTATCGCAACTTCCGCCCGATTGAGTTGGGTGCGGAAAGGGTAGTCATCATACTCGTCGGTCTTATTGCTTCAGGCAAGGTATGTCCGATACTTTTGCTACTAGTGAGCTGGCTTGTCTTGCGATATGGCTGCCGTACTACCCGCCCGTGTGGCAACCCGACATTCATGGATGGCTTACGTATGACTTCTCCCCCCCCTCAGTCTACATTTGCAGAAGCACTTCAGAGATATATCCCTCAGATCAGGAGGTGCAACCAGGATGAGCTCGGTAATAGGCGCAGAGTCGAGGACCTAAGCCGAACTTGTCTCCAGCAAGGGTTGTCTGTCTGCATAGATAGAACGAACCTCGATTCTACGTGAGTGAGAATGGTATGGAAGGGACTGGTTTGGTCTGTGCTCATGAAACATGTAGGCAAAGATCTCATTGGACTGGCATTGCGCGCGAATTCCCGGGTACAGCCGTCTGGATAATTGTTTTCGATACACCATACGAGGTGGGTGCAAAAGAAAGACCTCCCGGCTTACCCCCATAACTCTAACTCGCAGATGCACCCCAGGTTTGTGCGGCGCGGTTGAGGATGAGTAGGCTTCCTTCACAACCTGGAACGGCCTCTCATATTGACAATCTCGGTCGGCCCAGGGCGAAACCACCCAACAATAACAGATGCCAATCACGGGATGCGCATCCTCTCGCGCTTTGCGTCCACCCTGGAGCCGCCACAGCCTGGTGAGTATGACAAACTCATTACCCTGACTCTGGCGCAACAGCCCCCGACGGGGTATAGTAGGAAGGATGTGCGCGATATCCTCCGGCGCTTGCGAAATTCCCCGTCCCTGCACGTCAACGCCCACGGCACACAAGGCACAATTCAATCTCCCTGGAACCATGTGGGTGGCAATAGCGGGAGCGGTCACGGTCGCCGTCGTGACAGGTGGGGTTCCGGTCAAAGCGCGACGTGGAGAGCCTTTCCTCGGAGAAACAGGAACGAGTAGGAAACGATATACTGTATGCGTCTGTCCAGGCTCCACTTTGGTCCGCACAGGATACAAGGCGAGGCGCGTAGAGATCTCAATTCTAAACATATTCGAGATGGGCGGCGTGTCTGTATGATGTGTTTGGGGTGGTTCATACCGCATACCATTCGCCTATCTCTTGATTTGGGCAATGAGTTCACTTCCGTGCAATTCTTGGTTTGTCATGTGTCTATAGCTGAAAGTATGCTGGGCGCTTTAGTGTCTAGAGTGCCAATACATTTAGGCGTGTTGGCGTCATGACGCGCTAACACCACCACAGCTCCAGCTCGCGCCCTCCTGGGAAGTGCTGCAGAACAATAAGGGCCTCTTCCCATCATTGATCAGAAAAAGTTCTCGGGCGTTCTCCAGCGACAGACCTTTGAGAACTGGGTATGAGGTTCTCAGGTCGTCGAAGGTTTTGTTGTGGTTCCATTTGTCCCTTCAGGTTGCTTTTCTATCTTTGCGGAAATCTGGAAGGTGCGATTATGGGGGACATGCATTTGTCACCAGGTAGTATAGAAGCTTGGGTAGTGGTGGTAAGTAGGCTCACGTCTTTGATATGAACAGCAGCGCGATCGACGCCATACCGCTTGCTGCGCATGTAATATTCCAAGGCCTCTGGGAGACGCCCGACTATTCGGAGCGTCAGAAATTGTTCGTTCCAAGAAGGATAAATACTAACAGGCCTCCAGGACCGAGGCCAGATTGAATGCAACTTCAGGATCCTCGGGCGCAAGTTTAGCTGCAATTCTGAAACGTAAGATAATGAATGATGAGATAAATTATGGTTGCAGGGTAAGAATAGATGTTTCACTGGAGGTGCTGGAGGGCGAGATCGGGCCGGGATTGTGAATGAATCAAGTACGCGCTTGCCAGGTCTGCATGCACAAAGACAAAGCTGAGAGGAGAGCCTTAACAGGTAGGAACGGGCGAACTAGTGTGTGCATCTGCGCTGGATGGTTGGAGCTCAATAGCTGACTTCCAAGAATGTATTGCTTCGTCAAACTCCTCTTTGGGTGCGTTGAGATTCGTTAGGCGCCTTTCATTTTGGGAAAGAGTACGAACTGAGATGGTAGTGTGTAACACCCAGATTAAAGAGGGAGCTGGCGTTACGTTTGATGTCTACACTACGTTGATATAATTTTTTTGCACCTTCCACGTCGCCTTCCTCGAGTTTCTGGGTACCTTGTTCAAGGCATAAAAGAGCTTCTTCTTCGGCAGGATCCGATGCTCTCGAGTGAGGCGTCGTGGAGGTTGCCCAGCCTGTGAGGTGAAACAATTAAGACAAAGTTAATGTGAAATTGACCGGCAGCGAAGGGATGAAGCGACAGCGAAAAGGCGCGTACGTTTCGTGTCGTGCGATGCCGGTGACTGGGCTACGTGATAACAGACCGGGTGCACGGGCTTGTCTCTGAGCCGGGTACGGGTTATTTGGATAAGGTACCTTGGCTGAGGAGCCTTGGACGAAAAGGCGACACCGAGTAAGCGCAGTGCGAGGTGTCGCGGGAATTGTTTTTTTTGAAAAGCAAAAGACAAGGATGACATGCGGCAGAAGCTTATTGTTCTTTGAAGAGTGCGTGTACCAGAAACAGAACCAGAACCAGAAAATCAATCGTAATTCCCCGGGCCGCAATCTGAAATCGCGCTCGCACTGCGGTTTGCCGACTCGGTCTGTCATGAACGGAGCCGGTCACCAGGTAACTGGCCGGGATCGTCACGCCGCCTGAAATTTCCTGACCTGACCTGCCCCTCCGACGTTTCCGCTGTCACTGACGACGACGACGACCAACACAAAATCTTGCTTTGCTCGCTCATCCTCTTTTCGTTTCTAATGTCATCCCAATCATATCCTTTAGACACTTCCCCATCTCAAGACCCTTCCGACCTCCTAAAAAATGTCCACTTCTCGTCGCAGACGCAGAGTTCAGACCCCCTCCCCGAAACACTCACAGCCTCGGACCTACTCTCGGGGTCCTATGATCCCTCCAAACTTCATCCAATGGCCGGTCTGGGAGGGCAGCTTGACTACCTAGTGTTGGACGATGATAAGACTAGCGATCTTCCCGGTTCGGGGACTGCCATACCCTCAAGGGGTTGGAGCGATGACCTTTGCTACGGCACAGGTACTATGTATCTTGGTGGTATGTCATCTATGCTTCTCGCGATCAATTCTGTCTTCCAAAATTCTTTTCGCGTCCAACCGGACTTGACCAAATTTCACCTTATCATGCGATCTTATTGTCTTCGTACTGACCACATGCCCTGACCTCCTATAGGCCTGGCCCTCGGCGGGACGTGGGGCTTCCGAGAGGGCGCGAGCAGACAGCTGGCAGTGTCGAATACGCGGCTACGAATCAACAGCATCCTTAACTCCGTCACGCGAAGGGGGACCTTCTTGGGTAATTCTGCCGGAGTCTTAGGCATGTTCCATCTCCACACCCTTTCTTTTTGTTTTCCACTTAAGCGCCCGCTCTGCAGCTTTGGGATACAACGGAATCAATTCCACCATTGACGCGGTTCGGGGCAAACATGACGCGTTTGGGAGTATGGCAGCTGGTGCTCTCACGGGCGCTCTTTTCAAATCCACTGGTGGGCGCTTTTCTATCTCTCTGGTCGTTACAGGCTCAATGTTCTCAATGTTTGTCTTTCTTCTCAGCTGGTGTGAAACCTGCTTTAGCAGCAGCTACTATAGTCTCAGCGTCTGCGGGAGCTTGGAGTTGGATAAAGACACGCGTCTGAGTACATTATATCCTTTGTAATACTGAGATGCCTTCATCTATCTACATCACATCTCATTTTTGTTCGTCAGCACATCTAGTCTACATATTGGGTTTGCCGCGCGAAGTTGCGTGGACCCGTCTTAGCTAATGACAGAACACGAGTTCCCGTTAGGCCGGTTATGTCGGGAACAAGGACCTGTATGTTGATATGAAGGTCACTGCCGCTAACTGGGAAGTATCGTGCGGCTGTTTCCTTAAACCCACGAGGTCGGCGGCGAGATGGGACATACCGGAGCTTGGCAATCAAACTCAGGGAATCTGGTGGCCCCCGCCGCTGTACCTTGCCAATGCTTCGGATACGATTTGCTTATATGAACGCATCCGTCTCTTGTCGCGATCCTTCAATAAATTACCCAGGTCTACCTGGTCATCCCTAGTCCGTCCGCTGGCACTTGGCACTCTGTGCCCATCCCGGTGGCCAAGCCTGTAATGTCTGTCCGCCTTCACACAATCGAGCTCCCTCCGACACCTGCGTCGCCAACCTCGCACCAGACGTGCGGGCGGCTCGTCCTCGACATGAAACGACGTGTCGATGACTGCCGCAAGCTATTCGAACAGAGTACACTTTGCCAACCCGGCGGTGGCTACTCTGGTGGACTTTCTATGCTCGTTGAGTTGCTCCCTAACCCGCGGTGCCCCCAGTTGATCTGCAGTCTGCTGACCTGGCATGCTCGTATAGGCGCTCCAACAACCTCACCAGCTATACGCTCTCGTATTCCAGATGGTTTTCAGCATCCACGTTTGTTCGGCGATGCTGCGCATTTCTATGGCCCATTTAAGATGCGATCCGCAGAGTTACGTCTTGTACGACGCGGGAGAGGGACCGACACATCCGCGGAATACCCGAAATGTGGTGGCGCTGCCCCGGGCACGAAGCAGAAGCTCTGCGCGCAACATCAGCGACAGGCCGTCTTCTTCACGATCGACTGGATCCCCTTATTATCCACGCCCACCCGGGGGCTCAAGCAGTTGGGCTGCACCCACCCGCCTTCCAGAGCCTCAATGCGCGTCTTTGCTTCCACCGACGGGTTACCTCCCTGGAATGATATCTGCTGAGCGCGAAACAAAGTGATTTCACACGACCTTCTTATTGTCTTGTCTTCTCACTTGTCGCTATAGGACATACTATCTGGAGATTGTACAGCAGCCTGAGGTGTCCGCCGAGTTCGGCTCCGCGGCTTTATCTCGTCTGCCCCTAGCGCCGCCACTAGTCGCTCAACTCATAATCCGGGACAACAGGGGTCACGTCATCGAATCGTAAGTTGTGAGCTGCCACATCACTAATTGCGGCTGATGGCAGCACAATGTAGCGACCCTGAACATCCGTATTTGATTTGCCACCTATCTTTACATTCGGCGGACGGGATGACCGCTTTGGACCCCGTCTCCCCTTCGAACACGCACTTCCCACCTGATCGCCTTCTCTATGGCAATCTGGTCTCCTCCCCCCATTATCTGCGCAACCTAGAGGGTCGCTCTGGGGTGTACTTTCTCTTCCCAGACGTCAGTGTGCGACTGCAAGGTCGCTATGTCCTCCAGTTGACGCTCATGCGTCTCTCCAGGTACGCATCTGTTAGGCTAGAGCCAGTGTACCGATTCGTCTGATCTTACGCGCTACGGAAGAGTTGACGCATCAGGAATGGTTCGTGTGGGCGAGAGTGGCTCTGTCTTGGCACAGACACGCACGCGGCCCTTCGATGTGCGGCCACGCCACGCATATGTAGCCCCGCGTAAGCCGCGCCGACGCCCTGCACCCTCGCCTGCCCTGCTGATGGCAGGAGTCCCACAGAGCAAACGCCGTTGACGGAGTTTTTTTTTCAGCAAGGTGCTCGAATGTATGCGTTTGCTTCTCGGTCGTCGCGCTTTCGCAGCGACGGCTCTTTCTAAGTCCCATTTTCTACCTCGTCCCCCCAAACGGCGCGACTCATCTCCGGTCCTTTTTTTTTTTTTTTCCTTGGCAGAATGTGATCGGACGAACCACCGTGTCGGTGATGATC
>QLOZ01001813.1:35843-50597 GCA_003314065.1 Lactarius sp. MG50 | reverse complement strand
TGCCTGCACAACGTCCGCACGCCCGCACAACGCCCGCACGATGCCCGCACAACGTCCGCACACCCGCACGACTCACAACTCACGCACGCCGCACGCACACCCGCCTGCACCCGTGGATCACTCGATTAGTGGTTGGGGACAGGGCCTTGTATTTACTTTGTAGTTTCCCCTCGCGTGCCCTTATGGCCACTGTTTTTTTAATATAATTACTTTAACCATTCGACTACAGTAGTACACCCGCGGTTTCACAACACCGCAAAAAACCGCGACGAAACCGCGGTTAAAAAAAAACCGTCAATCCTTACGGTTTAACCGCACCCGAAACCATTCGGGTGCGGTGTTGACGGGTGCGGGTGCGGTGTCGGGAAATCCCACCCGTGGGTCACCCGTGTCACACCCTACCTGTGACAAGACTGTGACTGTGCTTGGAGCAACCCCAAACACAGTCTAGGCCTCGCCTCCCTTGTCTCGAGTCGAGCCTGTGTCCTTGCAACCTTGCTTGTCTTCAAGTCGTCTTGTGTTTGACATCAATGCCCCGTGCGTGGCATAGCAGTGGCACAGGGAAGGCAAGAGTGATCCAAACGATTACACTACTAGAGGCAGAACATGTGCTTGTTAAAGCAGCCTACACTGAGAGCTCAGGAATGCCTTTATGACCCCACCAATTTAGTGCATGATTCATTGGATCTACAAGTCGGATGCAATCTGTACGAACAGCTTCCAATCCCTCCCTGGCAGAGTTGCATTGTTCACCTTCATCCGCACATCATTCTGCGATGACCAATACAGCATTTTCTGGGTTCCACAAGCCGATGCCACATCCTGATCATGAACTACAGCTTTGTGTTTAGCGACCCGGCTTACAACTGGAAGTTGAAGAGCATGCCGCAGGAAGGGCTTGCCAGTGCTTGGCACGTCATGCAGGAGACGGTGTAAGGAATATTTCCTTTGCTCTCTTTTATTGTTGTTGCTTGACCCAGTAGCCAAGTTGCCGGATCATCGCTGTCTGTGTATGACTGGCCACATACCACACCTGGTGCACATCGATAACTTGGCCATGGACACTTGAGGACTCTGAGATGCATGAAGGCTGCTGGAAGGCGCAGGCATCATGCACATTTGCAGGGTCACAGACCCCATTGTCCAACCCTCTTGTCTAGCACAGGCGCCAGCACGCGAGCAATGCCCATGGGTCTTTTCCCAATGCTGATTGTAGACAACATTGCAGATCCAAGCAAACAGTGTCAACAGACACATGATTGACCAGTTTCATCCACCAGATCTTCCAGTGGATGAAGCCGGTCTTCCACTGTCACACAGTCACACGAAGAGCGAGAGTTTGAGCTAAATCGCACCAGGTCACACTCTCAAAGTAGTTTAGGCCCAATTTTAGATGCTTGTTCGTCACAAATGCGTTCTCTCTCATTTCAATCTCAGAACTTATTTATTGTTAGTCATCAATGTCCATATAGAGTTCTTTTTTAAAAACTTTGCTTACTAAAGCACAAACACTACGCTTACTTAAGTTGCTTGTAAAATAACACCAAAAATATACTTATTTCTTTTTTGGTCTCCTGAGAAGCATTTACCTAATACAACTACCAAAAAAGCAATGGATCATGCAGAGGCGTGTTCTGGGCAGGCACAGTGGGGCTTGGGTGTGCTGCAGCTTCGGTAGCACATCCAGGCACTAACCCTCACCGGGCTCACCCTGCCCCGGAGGCAGGGGTGGGGGGGTTCACCGCACGCCAGAGTAGCAGGCACTTCAAGGGGCATGAAGCGAAAGGGGAGGGAGGAATGGGCCACATTTTTGTGCGGAAGCAGTGCATCTGGGGGCGCAGAACATCCATGCCAGGTCCGGAGCCTACTTGACATTGTGGGAGTGCGCGCCAGGTGTCACCAACGTCACCAGGTCTGGGAGGACCCGGTGCTCTATGTGGCATCTATGCTGCTGAGGTAAGAAGGTACAACATTTGAGTGCCCCTATTAATAATACACTTCTGACTAAGGGCCCTTTCACACCACGACTCCTACTTATATGGGCCCTATTAGGTTAACTTTTACAAGTTTGTTTGGTGCAATGGTAATTGGTGAATTTGTCTAAGTAATCATGTGAGCAGGTTGGGAGTTCAAATCCTGGTGTGATAATTTTATTGTTTGAGTATTGTTTGAGTATGTAAGCAACAAATGCTCCCGGCAACTCCCTGTTGATTAATAATTGTCTAGGGGTATGAGAAAAAAACTAGTTTATTTTCGTTAAAGCTATTGGGGAAAACTAACTAATACTATATCATAAGTAAGTGTAGTGTTTGTGCTTTAGTAAGCAGTGTTTTTAAAAAAGAACTCTATATGGACATTGATGACTAACAATAAACAAGTTCTGAGATTGAAATGAGAGAGATCGCATTCGTGATGAACGAGCGTCTAAAATTAGGCCTAAACTACTTTGAGAGCGTGACCTGGTGCGATTTAGCTCAAACTAAGAGCGAGCGTGATGGCGTCACACACGATCTAACCAAAAAAGGAGAAAATTTACATCCAAGAGACCTTGCTTGCAGCAAGGTAACTTGCAGCAAGGTAATTACCCATATTAGGTGGAATTGAGCTCCACAGTCGGGTACAGTGGAAAGGCAGGACGCGTGGACTCGGAAGACATATGGAAGACATACTGTATGGGGAACATGTTGCGTCATGGTTTTTTGTTTTGCTCTACTAAACTGGGTTGTTAACTGTAAACAAAGGTGTTAAGATGGAGGGAACCACACGGAGATAGACGGGGGGTGCCCGCCGAACAGTTATCTTGTTTGCTACTGTACTATTGTCCCTAAGTATAACGACTGTATACTGTACTACTGTTTATTCACTCTCGATCTTATCCGTAATCTAAAACAGATCTGTGCGCTTCCGGATGCCTCATTAAGCCATCCTGATTCAACTAATACAAATTGGGCTACGGATTGGTACCCCCCCAACAAAAGGCGGACATGAGTGAATTTAGCAAACGTCTACCATGTAAAGTGTGTCGGTGACGCAGTGTTGGGGGTTGGGGTCGGGGGGTTGGGGTTGGGGGCGCATGCTCGTGAGCGTGAGAGTGCTAAAAGGCCTATGAGTAAACTGGCGTCAGGGGCCAACTCTGCCATCTGCCATGCTGAAACCGAAGCCAAAAGAATACAAACTGTGGTGTATTATCGAGAACAAGCCCATACCTTTCTCCGTTAACGTTCCCATAACCAAAAGTGTCGACCACTTAGAAGAATTAATCCGTCAAAAACGTGGTGTCCCCGACGAACTCGTTTTCCTTATCAGGTTGAAGGTGTACAATATCATTGATATAGTCCACAGACTGGCTGACTTCTTGGCGTCTTTCAGGACCCCAAACGTTTCGAGTACAAAAAGGAACTCTACATCAGTCAAGCTGACTTAGAAAACGGGACCCAATTACAAGATCCGTCACAGCTCATATCAGACGTATGGCCGACGCAACCTCTCAATGGCCACGTGCACATCTATATGATGTTGCATCCATGTAAGTACAGAACTATTCGCATACTCATTTGCTCATGGCTATCCTATTCTCTGCAGCAGTGGACCAGGACACTCTTCGAGCGGCCCGCAAGTTGTACGACACCTTGTGGGGGAAACACCTTGATGTCATACTACTGGATGTGCCCAATGGCAATGGCCTTAAGTATGTGCCGAGGTCGCAAGTTGAAAATCTAGAATTGCATCATCTTGAGTACCCCGAATACGCTCTTCTCATCCGCAAGGAATATATCTTTGCCTTTGACGAGCTAGAGACCAGACCGAGAAAGGGAGGCGTAGTGGTTTCCGGTCAACCAGGAATTGGTGCGTAGTTTGTCACCGATCTTAGATCGCCCTTCTCACGCCAGCACTAAATATTAATGCAGGCAAGTCAACCTTCCTCTTCTATGCTCTTTTCCGTCGACTATCCACCCAGAAACCTACCGCCTTACAAATGTCGACTTGTTTCATCGTTTTCAAAGACACTGGGGTTAAAGTGTACGACCCCGACATTCGTGTGACTGGTGCTTTCCCAGTGGGAACCTGGGCTCTTACCGATTCGAATGAGCATACCAGAGAACCATGCCGCGCATTCCTCAGCGCCTCCAGGCGGCACCAAGCTTGGATTGTGCAGGCAACCTCTCCTGCGAAGGAGAGATGGTACCAGTGGTCGAAAGAGTTGCAAGCGCAATATTTTGTGATGGAACGGTTCTCGTATGAAGGATTGATTTCACTTGTGTATGTTTAGTCTGGTTGTCTCAAGTGTCTTTGTCTCATTTGAGTCTCTACAGCATGATACTTGGTCTCGATCGCGACCGTTTCCAGGAGCAAATCAACCTATGGGGCTCTGCTGCGCGGATCTGCGTCTTGTTGACTCGGGATCCAAAGTCTATTCCTCATTATATTCGGCTTGCAACGAGCGTGGCTGAAAATCTCGCAACTGAAACCTGTGGTTTTATCCAGCAGTCTGAGAATATGTCAGACACGCAGTCACACCTCCTTTTCACCTTACGGCCAATGGATGCAACAAGAAGAGAGGCAGTTGGGGATATAGAAACGAAATTCCTCCGTAATCTTGTTGCTGATGCTATCAAACGACGAGATGCCGCTAACCAGATAGAATTTTTCAACCTGATATGCAAACACCCCTGGTTCAGAGCGTCGGCAGGATACATATTCGAAAAGTATGTATACGCCTGGCTCACTGCCCATCCGACCAGGGAAGGACTGCCTTGTATCGCCCATTCGCCGGAGCTGCCCGACCCCCTTCAGTCCATCCCGGTATGCGAGAACATACATATAGTCAGTGGAACAGCGGCTTTTGGGGATGCGTACAATTACGAGATTCCATTTTGTTGCCTACCCGCCTCCCAGGCGTTCCCGGTCGCCGACGCCATCATTTGCACAGATGCACACATCATCTCGATCCAGGCGACTGTTTCTTCCCGCCATAAGGTTAACGCAAAGCGATTTGAGACCCTGCTGGCAGCTTTTCCCCAATCATTCCGAACGGCCCGCCAGTGGTGTCACGTGTTTGTTACTGATGACGACGAGCACGCCGAAGCGTTGCGGGATCAAGTATTTAAGGACCTCCCGGCAGACGTTGAGATTTACTCCGCTGTCCTTAACATCCCTGAGTTTCGCTTCACTGCCGAAGATTTAAAACGTGTAGAGGAAACCGGGGTAAGTAGACTTGGGCTGTATATACGGCGCTGACCAGACGTCGTCAGAACAACCCCGACCCCGACGAGATGGACACAAGTGAGGGGGAGGAAGGGTAGGCGTCTGGTACCAGGACGGGAGTTAGCGCTGATGGACCTGGGGGCGAGCAACAGGTGTGGACTCAGTTACCTGCTCCTGAGTCTGGCTCGGGGCCCGGGAGATAGATGGATATCAATTTGGACCAGAACTGACTTGAATGGTCATACGTGCCTCGACTGGAATCCCGTCCCTGATCGGTTTCGCCACGTTCCATCCTTTGTCTCTCTCTTGCTAAAAAAACTGTGCGGGTACAGGATAGGTGATCCATCTATCGCCACCTGGCCGTATTCTCACAAAATCCCATATTATTTTATTGTTATGAAATCGTTGAATCATTGAATTTATTCCCTGATGTTGCCCCAGTTGGCGCCCCTGTGCCGGGAGGTGAGATACGCGTCGGCGGTGTCGCTGAACTCAACACCCGCTCGGGTGTAAGGATGTATAGATATTGCAGTTACGAGGTATAGGAGGGTTTACTTTCGGAGATGGGAAGAGTGTTGTGGAGACTGTAGTGGCCCTGCGACGGTCATATGGGCCTATATGAGCGTGTCTTAGCAGTCAAATATTATTACACTAGTTACAACATGTTTTTTTATATATCCGAGTCGTGAGTCCACGCCTCCCAGTCTTTGGCAGTCTCGCACCACAAGCACCACGCATGGGCACAAGCGAGAGCAAGAGTCCATAAAGGAGCAGAGCCCCGCCAAAGTGTGACCCTCCGTCACCAATCGAGCCTCACAACCTCTGTAAAATTGAGTGCCACGACGCACGGGAAGAAAGCGTGACTTGCACAAGGCCGCCAACGTGAATACGTTCCTATCAAGCCATGGATATTCAATGGAGGCTAGTGACAAGAACACCGCCGGTTTTGTCTTTCCAAGCCCATCTCGCGGTGGGGGTCATGCGTCAGGACGCAAGGGGAAAGGGGGGAGGAGATCCAGACACGATAGGAATAACACCCACTGGCACGAGCGCTCCATCCCCAACCCGGCTGCTTCTTTCTCCCTTTAGCTCACTGTAGTATCCAAACGCGGGAACAAGGCCCAGGCACGACAACGCTCGTTCGCCTGAACACCGAGTGTCCGATTGGAACGGCGGATCCGCGACGCGCCAGTGCACGGCTACGCTGATAAGCAATGCCTGCGCCCAGGCTCCTGCAGTGGGTGGGACGTGTCGCAGAAGCAACGCACAAAAAGGACGAGGTTGACGCCGCGGTCACTCTGTCTGTGAACAGCCAGAAAGTGACGCGCCAACTGAACGACTGCGAACACGCTCAGGCTGATGATCACGATCGGCCCCTGCCATCGGCCGAGCGGTGACGGCATACATCAGCAAATCCAGAAGTCTGACTGGTCCGCCGGCCCTTGTCTGAAGCCCGTCTGAGCCGGTCCGGCATTCAAGTTGTCTGTCTGAGGGCCGAACGGTCTGGCAGACTCTGGCAGACATCTGAGCTGTGTCTGGGCTTATACACCGTAGACCCAGAATTTTGTGAGTTTCATGCAGTTTGGCGCGTGGAAATTTGTTGAATCAAGTGAGTCTGAAATCCAGCTTTAGCCTGAGTAGTTGCCATGTCCAAATTGACGCCTCGGCGGTACTCTCATTCAGTCTCATCTCTAGTAGTACCCATCCTGTAGTTGGCTAGCCAGTCATTATGTCAGATTGCTCGGGCGGATCCTAACACCACATAACCTACACATTTCCTTATTAAATACACCGCTACACCACACCCTACACCCTAGGCCACATGGACACACCGTGACTGCAGCCGAGCGCGTCCGAGTCCATGCCATACAATCGCATGGCGCCGGTTGATCACGTGACTCGCTACTCGTCATGACTCAGCGTCGATGGACCACCTTCACGGGAGACAAAGTTCGTCACAGCGAGAAGGCGCCTCGTGATCCATCTGTGCGGATGCCTCGAGGTTGTAGAATACACCCTCTCTGCAGCTGCAGATGCGTGACAGGGACTCGGATGACGAGCTGACTCATGCAGCCTGTCATCTGTAAAACTAAGTGTTTTTAACACCATTAGGACGGTTCCCAAATGGTCCTAAACTATCCTTGATGATCTAAACACCTCCTGTTTTGCAGATAGTCCATGCGCCACTGGGACCTTCCTTGGCAGTGGAGTCACTTCGGCTCCAGTGTCAGTTCCTCGATGGGGTTTCGTTTCCACACGACCATAGAATTGCTCCTCTATGCCGGATAACGATCTTGTCGATGGCCTCGGGCAAGTGTCACCGTGGTTGTAAATCATGGCTTTTGGACTTCCCGTTTTTGCACAGTGAGGAGATCCTGGTGGGAGGTTATCGTGGAACCCCAACTTGGGTCGCACCAGAATTTGGAGCAGAAGATGGTCCTGTGTAGAGAAGTTGGTGTGATCCTAGGTGACCGCAGGGCTTGTGAATGGGTGACGTTGTACAGTATTTTTGCCTCCAGGACGGCATTCGAGGTTTTGGGACGGGTGCCAAGTGCAGCACTGAGCTCGGATACGAGAATCCAGCCCTCGGTGATGGAAGCACTCCATTATTATTGGAGAATTAGCGAGGAAAGGCCGAACGGAGGTAGGGCATGCGTGTAAACTGGTTCAATACACTATGATACTGCGGACAAGACAACAGGGCTGAAGCTACCGTCCCTAGTAACCGACAGCCAAGCATTTATGGGTCCATGACCAATCTATACTAGTCGCCCACTGGCATCGCGGTCTGGGTTAGGCTCTAGAATTTGTCAACATTTGTGGTTCATTCGTGTAAGCTCTTGTCCACCATGCACTAGCTCAGTAGAGTTGTCATCGTACATCCGGAGAACCAGCCTGAGCAGCAATCAAAAATAGTCCTGATTGCCCAAGGCCCTGAGGTCTTGCTGGCTGGCCGCAGCAAATTTTCGGCTAAGCACAAGTCCTGGACCCTTCAAAATCTGGAAGCACGTATTTGTCCAGTAGTTTGAAAGACCAAATACGTCACAGTCTCAGGCTCACTGGCAGTTCTGTCGATCAGGCACGGGGTTACGGAAAACAGGATGAAACCTTTCCGAAGTGCCTGCTTTTCTCTCAATCCGTACTGGAATTGATTTTTTTTACGGGATGATGTTTAAGCCCGCAGCCAGCTATGTCACTGGGCGTCTAATCCACCTGAGACCCTGATGACTAGCAAGAGAAATGAAGAAAACTCAATCAATTTTGTGATGGTGGCACAAATTTTGCGCAGCTGGTGAGTCACAGCCTGAACACCGCCACTCTAATCTCATACAGGGTAAAGGGGAAAGTGAAGTTGATTCATCACGTTCGCATGTGCCACTCGATAGAGAATGGAGGGAGCTGTAGCGAGCCAGAAAGGACGATTGTCTGAGTCGTCATCGTGATCTCTTGATAAGTATTCTCCCGACCCTCATCCGTCCGAGAGGACTCATCGATGGTGTACTTGTCTATATCTCGGTGATGGGCCCAGAAAAGCGACGTAATCATCCTAAGCAGCACATCGCTGTACTACCCCTGGGACAAAGGGCCAGCATGGCCACATTCTAAGTCCCCTCTCTACCATCCACTTCGACGGGTTGGATTTCGGAATCACCCACAAATGTCTATGCTTGCGGAAGTAGAAACTTATCAGAACTAAACATCCTGGAGCGGTGGCAGGTGGCGGCAACATGAAGGCGGCGACATACCATCCGTAATCACAACAGAATGTAAGTAAGAAAGAGTGCAATCTATAAGTTCGTGACGTCTATTGTCCGTCAAAGTCCTGTGCGAAGAAAATGGGAAAATTTTGTGGGGACAGCTTCATGACGTGAGGTTGACGATGGCCTCCCAGTTGATCCTTCGATTCTTGACATCCGCGATGGTGTCATATTCGGCCGACGGGTGGCGAATAAATTGCAGAATTGGCATCCAACTTATTGCGGAGGGATTGACGGCGCCAATGATCATGACGTTGCTGGGCTGAACGCCCTCCTCACCAATCCGCCAACACTGGCCGTCCGAGGAGGTGTATCCGGGATCCGGTTTGCACTCCTGTATTAAATTAGGAAAGGGAAAAATAAATCTCAGTACATGAACTCTTCGTAGCGGGTGTGAAAGGCCTGACCGTGAGAAAGGAATTCACTGATTCTCCGACACGGTGTGCGAAGGTAGCAACCGTTATACGGTCATCACGATGTGCAGGAGTGTCGTCACGGACGCGAACGAGACGCGCAAACCATTCGTACCCTAGCCACTTTATCAATCGTCTAGTTCAGCCTCACGACCTTTTGCTGCATCGGCTGTCCACAAAATGCACTAACCGCGATGCAGATATGAGTTGTCGACCAAGCACCAAGCTGCGCATATTCCTGTGCATTGCGGAGGGTCCCACATCGACCGGCTGCAGCTGCTTCAAGAGGAATGCCTAGTTTCCCGTCCACATTTTCGAAGAAGATGGGAAACTGCAAGTCTGACAAGTCGGCGCGCCCTCTGACATCCGAAACTGTCAGCGGAGCCGGCATCATTTGGGGAACCACAGGACCCCCTGAGGAGATTTTACGGTCAAGCACCCAAAAATTTCGGCCATTTTCGTCGGAGACGTGCGGTAGGATTTTGGGCGCAGCAGCGCATTCGACGGCCAAGAATACGCCCTCTCTCTCTGGGAAGGACAGGGCCTTCAGGGGAGGGACAGCGTTGGTTCCGAGCACGTTGCAGAGATATTGCGCTGCTGGTCCAATTTGGAACGACCAGGCTATGTATCCATTGGTAAGGAGAGACCTGCTCTCGCCGTGGGGATTCATGACAGATGTGGAAAATTGTTAAATGAGACATGGGCTATGGAGTATATATACAGTACGACACCAGATCGATCGAGTAATGGAGCTCCATCACCGCGCTCTTGCTTGACTCCTAGTGATCCCCCAAAAAGTTGACCTATGGTGGACGTCTATAGACCAATCGCGCGTTTAGAACCGTTCTAGACATCTCGTGTTTTGCAGATGGAGATATGGGATGTCGACAGAAGGGCATGGTTTGAAAATTTACTCGCCCTAAAAGGCCTTTGTAAAAAAGAAGGGTGAGCCCCGAAGTCGGGAATGGAGACGGTCACCGGCGGTACAGCATCATAACCACACCACACACACAGCCACTTTGATGGTTGCCCTTGAAATAGGAAAGCCTACAGCTTATGGAAACTCCTGTCCCTTTTGGGACGATCATATGCGGCGCCGGTCGCGAGATTGCCAGGAAAGCCTCAGGCTACAGCTTACAGTAAATACGAACTACGGCTACTACCTTGGCCCGAGCTCAGGCGTTCATAAACAAATTGGTCCTGTGTAACGAAGCTTTTTTTCGTCAGTAGTAAGATAGAAGTCATAGAACATGTCCCACGTTATCCTCACACCAGGGTATGCGCATAATCACATTTTATTATTGACACTCGAGCCACATGACAAGTTACCTTCAGCACATTAGGATGAATTATTACTTCTTGCTACCTAGCACGCCGCAAGAAGGCTCAGAGTCTGGGCACGGCGTTTACACAACGGAGACACAGAACCAACGGACTCTGTCAACAGTCTCATTCAGTCCGATCCAGAACAAGTGTCTTCTGGAATGCGATGATGTCAGTAACGGAGACTAAGTCTCAGCTAATGTGTTGTACTGCTACAAAAAAACCTGATTACGATGCATCGCAATTACTTTGTACCAAGATGTAAGTGTGCGCCTGTAGATAAGAGGTAGCTACTAGTAGTAGAACGAGCCAGGGAGACCTACTTGTCTGGCCGCCACCAGCATCTCTTCACAATGTTCCTCCAATGATGCTTGTCGCAGGTTAAAGACAGGGCCCATCGATGGCGCACTTCAAGTTGTCCCCATGTCGGCGATTGGCTTACTGTATCATACAAGCGTGCAGCAGGGTGCGGGCACAGCGTTCTAGGCAGATTGTCGGAGGTCGACGTTCTACACAAATAGTTGAGTTTGCGGTAAGCGGGTCTCTAATCCATGCCACTATAGAGTAAAGATAAGAAAGAAGGCAGCCGAAAGCTCGTGTCCTTTTCCAACCCTAGGCAAACGACCGAAGAACGCACGTCAAAGTCGGAGGTTAAAGATAGCACCCCAATCAATCTTCCGGTTTTTGTCGTCCCCAAGAGTGTAGTACGGTTCTATAAGTTGCAAAATTGGCATCCAACTTGGGAGACGTTGACGGCACCAATAATCACGATATCGCCGCGCTGAATGCCACCGACCCCAATCCGCCAATGCTCGCATTCCAGGTGACACGCGGGGTCTATTTCGCAATCCTGGATAGAGGAAGAGACATCTACGCATTGCCCAACGCGATGCGCGAGCTCGGCGACCATAACTTGGGCATGGTCGGGCGCGAGATTTCCGTCGCAAAGTTGAACTTAGTGCTTGGTCGGGTGATAGCCTGGCCACTTGATAGGTCGATCAGTTCAGGTTCCACGTCCATGAGTTGCACCGCCACTCAGACAACCACTGACCGCGATGTGGATAAACACTGACGACCAGCGGGTAATTGGCGTATATTGATATGCATCGCGGAGAGTTTCACAAGAATCACAACGACCGGTGGCGGCGGCGGCTTCGAGAGGGAGACCGACTTTCCCGTCCGCCGTTTCGAAGATGGGAAATAGCCGTTCTTCCGAGCATTTGTAAACGCCATGTCTCATCCCGGGAACCGCGGGCAAGGGCCATAATATTTGGGGCACAACCGGGCCTCCCGAAGCGAGCAGCAGCCAAACATCTCGACCACTATGGGCCAGGACCTGCGGTACGATGTAGATCTGGGCTTCTCCGACAGCGAAGAACTCGCCTTCTCTCCTTGGGTAGGACAAAGTCGTTTCGGGAGGAAGGGTGCACCTCGCAAAAACACTGCCCTGCCGTCTCACCCTGGAATGTCTGGGCAATGTACCCGTCAATAAGGAGAGTCTTGTCGTTTACCTGGGGTTCCATGGGAGAGGAATTACGATAAGAAACACATCAGAAAAAGGCGCAGGCCTGCATAGCATTTATGTGCCATCGCAATGGAGGGTGCGATGATATCGGGCACTGGCACGAAGTACTATATCTTACTCACAATCAATCATGACGCCGCTCTCCCACAGAATTCGTCTATGTGCACGACTTCGTCTATGGAGTATCAAATGTTATGTTGTTAGAGATGACTTGTACGTGAGTGCTGGTTTACAGATGAAGATGAAAAGTGATCGTCGTGGCTTATCATGCGGCAACATGGTGCATGGTGGTACCCGGCCAAAGCCGTACGTCTAAGCACGGGCATCTTTCAGACATTTTCTAATGAGTTCGGCAGCAGGGAGGCAGTCGAGAGACATCTAACGCTCCATTTATTTCATAGCACCATAAATATATTTTTGATTGCGTGACAATAACTCATTGCTCGGGCTCGAACGACGCCATAGAATCGGAGCACACGGGCGGGATCGCTAAGACATACATGGTCAGAGGTTTACACGTGAGGGTCAATGAAACGGTGAAGGCGAAGAGGGTCAAGCTATGCGGCTCGTCGTGTCATGTAAGAGGAGAGGAGTACGAATCTGGGGTTCGGGTTTCGATAAATAGGCGTAGGGGAAGGAGATAAGAGAAAACCGGTTGAGGAATGGGATGGCGAAATGCGGGAAAGGAAGTGCAAAAATAGCGAAGGCGAGGGTGGGAGAGATGACGCATAAATAATGGAGCATTTCAGAGATCAGGGCGGCAGCAAACAGCAAGGACCGTCTTCTTGCGCTCCGGTGTCTTCGTGTATATATATCGACCACCGGCATGAATGCAAAGAAGGAAGAAAGAGGGGTCAAGAAACGAAAATAAAAGGAAAAGATAAACAATCATGACGCTGGAACTGCGACCATCGATCTACGCTTCGACGCAGCCGATAATGACCCTGACGTCGACGCGGGCGCCCGCGGGGACGGTCGCATCGTGTTCTCCTTTTCGTCTGACGCAGAGCCCGACGAACTCTGCTGCGACGTCGATCGATCAACGTCCGACGCCGCCGACGCCGCCGCAGTTGCTGTTGCGAGTTTCGCCTTGCGCATCAGCTCGGTGCCCAACATCATCGAGGACGGCCGCCGTGTGCCCGCAGCCGTCGTCGCGGGTGGTGACTTGGTCCCTGGGCGACCGGCGGCGGACGATATGGACGACACGCGCGTGTGAGATCCACCCGTCGGCGACGTCGCGCTGGAGAAAGATGTCCGCGGCCGGGTTGGTGGAGGCGGACCCATGGAGCCCTCGATCGCGCGCGCGGGTTTGACGGTCGTTGGCGTTGGGACCTTGTTGGGCGCGGTGCTTGTCGGCGTTGTCGACGTCGTATTGATCCGGACGCTCTTGCCCAAGGTTGTGACGCGCGCGGTCGCCGACGACGCCTCAGGGGTCTTTACGGTCTTGGACGCATCTTTAGCCGCATCGGAGAGGCGGGACGCGGGACGCGACGTGTTCGGCGGAGAGAAGGTGCTCGACTCGCGTCGGATATGATTGACCTTGCTTGAAGCCGGCATCGTGCCCGCTGTACCTTTGACGCTCATCCGGCGCTTCATCTGTGATGGTTTCGTCCATTTCAGCTTGGGTGACAGGTGGAACAGAAGTTAAACTGACCAGTTCGAGTTCCTGCTGCTTCGAATCCAGAGCAATGTTGAGTCCCTGCAGATCCTCGCGGTCCCTCTCGCGTTGCTTCTCCATTTGTGCGATGTGGACCTCCCGGTTCGCGCTCTCCGTCTGCAAGTCGCGGACTTGCTTCCTGAGCTTCTCCAACTCGACCTCGAGAGAGCCCACGCGCTCGCGCAGTGAATCCGCAGCGGCATTCGCGTCGTCCTTCCCTCGGATGGACGCCCCAAGCTCTGCCTGTGCGCTCTCCGACCGCGTCGTGAGGTCGGCAACCACGCGGCGGTGCTCGTCGGACGTACGCGCTTGCTCACGCTTGAGTGTCGCAAGTTCTGCGCGCGCATCTTCAGCCTCGTCCTCACGAGCGACGATGCAATGGGCGAGCTCCTCAAGCTCAGTATCGCGCTGCCAAATGTCCTGTTCGAGGCGCGTAACGCTGTCGTTGGCAGACTTCAGCTCTTGCCGAATCGAGGTGAGATCGCCAGCCTGCTGACGCAATTCGGCTAATTCAGCCTCGAGCTGTAGATACGCGACCACCACATTAACTCCCAAGGACAAAGGGAAAGAAGCCAAACTTCTCCTTACCTGGGCCTTTTCTTGCTCGAGGGTCTCCTTTTCTATGAATACATCTTGTAGTGCGTTCTCTGCCTCGGAGCGGCGGTTATCTGCGTCGTTCCATTCCAGCTCCATGCTTTCGATCTTCGCTTCGAGCGCGATGACCTCGCTTTGCAAAACGTTACGCTCCTCCTTGAACTGGGCCATGCTTTCCCCGGCTCGCTCGGTATTCTTCCACTGCGCCTCAAGTTCCTCACGCAAGACAACCATCTCTTCCTCTTTCTTCGCCAGAGCCTCCGTTGCCTCCTGGCGCAG